>JACJUY010000979.1:13702-51447 GCA_014220935.1 Platorchestia sp. MABIK | reverse complement strand
ACAGAATAAAGCCTCTCCGACAGAATAAAGCCTCTCCGACAGAATAAAGCCTCTCCGACAAAATAAAGCCTCTCCGACAAAATAAAGCCTCTCCGACAGAATTAAGCCTCTCCGACAGAATAAAGCATCTCCGACAGAATTAAGCCTCTCCGACAGAATAAAGCCTTAGTTATTCAACTTCAGGCATTAATCGTATATTTCAACACGAAATGAAAAATGTAAGAATTCGAGATAGTTCTTTGTTCAACTACGACCACACTGAAATTCGAACTCTACTCTGCGCAGCATGCGAGTGCTTCAGTTCACAGTGAACAAAAGTGCAATTGTGGATTCAACTGCTCTAAAGGCCCTAGTTTTATGTTATAAATTGTTGAGTGTCTTGAAAACACTTTGTGGCTTTGTAAGAAACGAATGGGAAAAGTCCGATGTCATTCGCTTTGAAAATAAACTCCCTGCAACTTCTCTATTAATAATATTTTTCAAGTAAGAAATAGTACAATCAAGAAAAGGAAAACAACACTAATAGAATAGTTAATGATCGAATAATAGTAATTCGATCTAAATACAAATAATATTTTTCGACACTGCTTTCTCATACAATGAAAAATGATCGAAAATTCGGGCTACGATTTTTTTCACAGGAGAAAGCGACATGGGTTGAGAGTAGCGAACAGGAGGAGAGGATGGAAGTAGACGGAGGTAACGAGGGCGCAGAAGAGGTGAAGGCGGTTTTGCGGACTGGTCAGCGCAAACAGATTTGCTGGTCAGAATGCGCCAGTCATGCCCGCCGCTAATACTACCGCTGCTCGAGCAGTCAACCTTCTTTATGTTACAAATCTTAGCGAGTCACCTTTCAAAATTGGCTCAAGAAAGTTATTCTACCCCGCGGCAAAAGTTATACAGTATATAGTTTTTTAGGAGAAAAGGGTACATTGGGTTTACTGTTATTTAGATTGATTGAAAGTTCGTTTGTTTGAAAATCTCGTCGTAATCCAGAAATTTGACATGAGAATCATAATGAGATGACGTATAAAAACGAAATTTCAACAAAGCTCAAATTGATTCCAAAAAAAGAGGCGCTTACAATTAACCTCAGGAATAATAACGAATCCACAATTCAAACTTCAAGCCTAACTTGTCAATTCAAATTTATAAGGCTTCGTAGCTCCTGTTGCCCTTCAATAGCAATATATTTGCAAATTTCATCCTGCTGCTCAGACAAAGTACACATGCGCAGCTGAAACCTACTCACGTGCGTGAGTGCTCTGAAATTACACACAAACTTAACTAACTATATCTATTAAACAGCGGATTGTACGATCAGATACAAATTCACTTTAACAAAGCCACAAAATATTTAATTTTTCCTGCTGCCGCTCTTTGATCTGCATTTTCAAGGGTGTGGTTGAATACAGCAGGTTGAACTTCATCTAAATAAAAAACCTACGGCAAGTGTGAGGCTCGGGCTGACCTCCGGTACTTGGATAGGTGAGGCTGGCAAGCATGGAAGCCAAGCCTGGTTACTGCGATCGAGTGGAGGCACGAGCTCCACTTGGATGCCTTCCCGCAGCTCGAGTTGGAGCGGGCGAGTTGTGCCACCCAGGAGTAGTCCGGACCTCCGACTCGGTGCCCGTATAAGCCGAAGATTGAAGCCTGAGCGCCATTGGGCGAATATAAAGCTCGCCGAGACGGATAGTTTCGAGGCGGCGTGGATTTCAATGGAGACCAAGAGCGATTTGAACCTCAGGCTGTCACGACTGTCTCATGTGCGGTTGCTTTGCAGACGTCCATTTGAGGTGTGATTCGCCATGAATGTAATGACTGTTGTGACAAATCTGAAAGACCTTTTTTTTTATTATTGTTGGGTTAGGTATATACTTCGCTGAGATCAGTCGCTACAATTTATATTTATAAAATTTTTGCCCTTCCTCAAACTCTTTACTATAGTTTTAATCCACAATTTTTTACGAGGATGAATTGTAATTTCGACACCTGTTTCTTATGCAATTATTAAAAATTGATCGAAAATTAGAGCTACAATTTATTCATGGGAAGTAAAGCGAATCCTTTTGCACAGGTATGAGCGCTCGAGTAAATGATATATATGAACAATCTAAGTATGTATACGCCAAGTCAAAGCAGAGAACTGCCATTACCTATCGCGAGTGTTCAAATTCCTTCACAATCGAGCAACACAAGTTCATACCCTGTATAAATCGGAACAATAGGATCGCAAAGTAGAACATTTCGTTCGTAATGCTGCACATTCCGACGCACGGAAATGGAGTCAAGCATTTCTGTGCCACTTTGCTCCACAAAAAAATAGAAAACGGGCGACCGCATCAGCCGAGCGAAAGCTGGAAGGAGGCGCTGCGTGGGAACGACGGGGTCATGCAGCCTGTGCCCAGCGAAGGCGCTCGATTAGAAGAATTTCTTTGTGAGCCAACCTGAGGTGCTCGACCCTTCCCGCTCGCAAGACGTCACTGAAGCGTGTCTTCCGAAATTATTTCTCCGTGCACCAAAATGAAGGCAGGAATACGGGGCAGAACGTGTTAGAATATCTGATCGTGGGAATGGTGCAGTCGGTGACTGTGTTGGCGGAGGGTGAAGTTATCTATCTTTGCTTTCGAAGTTTAAGCGCAAACTATTGGTTAGAAGCCCATGTCACTTATTGGAAGTTATAAACTGCAAAATAAATTTGATGTACGGACAACAGTGTGTGCCACTCTTTTTGTTTGAATCGTACTCCTGTTTCTAGACTAGCCATTTGAAATTTTGCAAATTTGCTCAGTTAACGAGTGTTTGGTGAACAAATTATGAGAATCTACGAAGCCAAAATCTAGATATATTGAGATAGGAACGAGTTACGTTACGTTGGGAACAGAACTTCAGTTCAGAGAAGATGAGAGAATTAAGAAAAAAGAGAATGGTGTTCTTCGTGACGAGAGTAAATTGTATTTACTGAGATGAAACTAGTCATCTAAGTCACTCTTTGTTAGGAGAATTAAATTTTCGAAGACAGTGCGTTGGAGGAAGTTATCTATAAAAATTAGTTTGTACGTTAAAATATAATCAGAATCTGTGCCATACCAACATTTCATCAAAGAAAAATCTCGATGTACTGATATGATAAGCTAAAGTTAAGTTTTCCAACATTCTCTCACAACTTCATTGTAAAAAATTTAAGGCAATAAACATTTCATTTTGGGAAGCGCTGGAATAAATGTGGAATCAATACCGGTTTTGTGACCGAGTTATCACACAGAGTTCGCGTCATTGCGCAGATCTGCATCGAGTTTGGCGCGTGGTGGTTGCTGACGTTCATTCCTAAACCTTTTTTGGACCAGTAAACATTATTGAGGCACCGTCTTGATTTGTTAACCTTGTATTCAGGATACCTCAATATGATACTAAGGGAGTCTTGGTGCCACAAAAATTTCATGGAAATGAAGTAGCTGAAGAGGACACATCTTTCATCTCGTCCACAGGAGCAGCGCGTGTGTTTTGGACGATGGGATCGTATTGACCAAAATCGCGACTTGTAAAGACCCACCTCGGAATTTTGCCATTTGGATTCCACTTGAAATACAAGAGTGGAAGAAAAATACGCATTTCTTATAGTTTTCATTTATATCATATTCCTGTTTCTCGACTAGCAATTTGAAAACATGCTCAGTTAAGGAGTGTTTACAACGTCCTAACTCGATTGAGTTGGCACATAGCGCTTCACTCGGCCGTTGTCAAACGAACTTTACTTTTCTCAGCTCAGTGCCCAGTATAGCTCCACACAAGTGCAATTTGAATTGACTGAAATCATTAGTAACATCTAAACAAATGTTCTCATCAAGCGTAATGCATCCCAAACAACACGAGCCTCGTAACTCAAAAGAGCATGCGATTATCAAGTTATTCTCCCAGGCGAACTCCAACTCACTGTCTTAAAATAAATCCTAATTATTCATGACTTGAAAAAGCATTGCACTGGCTGAATAACTAGGGCTATATTCCAACAGCATAAGGTAAGGAGGATAACTCGATGATAGACTGTTCTCAGTTTGGGGGTTGACACGCTGGAGATGCCAACGCCCGCTGCTAAGCCTCTGTCAAGAACGAATTCTTGCGTCGCTCTGCAATTGAGCGTCTGGTAACACCCAAGTCGTGATAGAGGCGGACCGTGCAAAGCAATGACCAAAAATCATTTTGTGCTCAAACTACAAAATAAACCCTTAACTACAAAAGGATGCCCTTTGCCGCTTTGATGGGAGTCTACCTATACCATTGTGGACTGAAATTGACGATAAATTTTGACATATTTGATTGTGAGTTAATTTAGATTGGTCATCAAGACCATTATAAATACAAGTTAAACTACTGCAAAAAGTGTTAATACCTAAAACTTTGACTTCCTGAACTGACATTTCGCGACTACTCTCAAGTCTCAACAGTAGAATCAATTCCACGTTGAGAAACAGAAATTACCAACACGTTACGAAGGCGCGCCCGTCTAAGACTACACATTAGTCAACATTTAGCGGAGGCGTCCAGTAGGAGGTGCAAGCGCTAAATGCCGGGCAGAACAGCCTGAGAACACTGTCACAAACGAAGACCACCGCCAATTCGGCCCTAAGTTTCCCCTAATGCTCTTCCCTTTAAGGCCAAGAGAAAGTTGAAGGTATTTTGATCACACGTTCTTTTTCAAGTTTAGGCTTTCCACACTCTGCAGGTGCCTAGAAACAGACTCCAAAGCTTCATTAAGGAAGTTTTCGGGCCTTTTGTGGCAGAAGTAGACCATTCCTGGAACTCCACGAGCCCGGTAGACAAGCTCCCCAGTCCTGGTACTGAAAGCCATCATGGACCATACGACGTGCAATTAAAAAATTCGAGTTAATGGAATGGTCCGCTCGTGCAGTGCCAGTGGTCACGATTCCTGGGCGCCCGGTGGGACACGGGCGTCGTGGTGAGGAGCACTAGAGGCCGAGCCCTGCCAGGGGAGAGGTGAGGCTCTACCGGGTGTCCTACAAAAATGTTCCCGACTTTTTAACCGATTGTATCTCCACTTTAAATTAACATGTTTGAATTTTTTTTTCTCACAAAGTGGTAAATTTTGTTTTCTTTTCGAATAATTTGAGGATTTGAAAATCGATTGAATAACCACATTACAATGAACGATTTACTGAAAGAGGTATATAAATTAATTGTTGAGTTGAACCCCTGGGTTCGTGCCCTGCCAGGAGTGAGGTGAGACTCTACAACAGTGGTTCTTAACCTGGGTTGGGTGAGTTGATCCCCTGGGCTCGGGCCCTGCCAGGGGTGAGGTGACAGTGGTTCTTAACCTGTGTTCGATCGAACCCCATGGGTGTGGTGAGTCGAACCCCTGGGTCCGAACCCCTGGGAGTACTAATTCCCATAGATACAATGGTTGTATCCTCCTGAGAGGGATTACAGCAGACAAATGATGTATTTATTTACTCGTAATAACGAATAATCGAACAGCAATTACCGGGTGGTTCAAGTTAAAGATGAATTTTTGTTCCTGATTGAGTCATGAATCCTTCATTGTAAGAGCTTCCTACCCAAAACTCTACATTATGCTCCTAAGACAGCAACCACAAAAGCTCCCTAAGGTAAGATACAATTAAATTTGAAATACGATATTCACCATAGAAATTCGCAAAAAAACTTCAATCGAAAGTACGATACTCGCCAGATTTTTAATTTAAAATCCGTTTTTGGCAAAATTTTCAATTGAAAATACCACATTCACAAAATTTTCCATTTAAAATACGATATTCGTAAAATTTCTTATTTAAAATACGTTATTGGCAGAATTTTCAAAGAAGGCATAAGGAGAAAGTCGCACCACAAAAAGCTCTGACGTTTAGTAGCTCAGAAGAGCGTCTGGGACAGACAAGGCGCCAGAGAGCTACGGGCGGAGGCGTGCGTCATGGCGGCAGCAGGCCGTGGGCAGCGCGGCAGACGCAAATATGGGAGTGATACACCTACAGCTGGTCACCGCCGCTGCCTGTGTGGACAGGTATACGTCCATGGCAGGTATATCCTGTGTGGACAGGTATACATCTATTGAAGGCTTCATGGACAGGAAGAATTCACATCAATTTCGTGGGATATTTTCTTAAATCATTTACTGTCAATCTTTTCGTCTCAGCCGTCTCTTCTTTCCTGCTGACTATGGTGCGAAGATGAGACTGGAGAGCCAGAACACTTAATTACGAGAAAATGAATGGCAGCAAGCTACCACGCAAGCATCTGTCACGACAACCTGTTTGATGGTGCATTGGCGTCGGGTGACAGGGACCAGAATATTGTTAACAGTTGCACCTGCCTCAACAATTTCAGTTGAGCGTACGATGTGACACCACGCATATAGGGTAAGAAATATATGCACCTTCTGAACTAGGAGAATCATGTAAGCTCTAACACGACCATCTGCAGTAGGTGCAACTTTTGACTCAACTTTTGCTCAAATAATAAGCTCAGCTGCTACCGGGATATACATTATTCTGCAAACTTTTCGTTAAAAAGTGTGGCCAGTGTTTTCGACAAAGAAAACACTGATGTGTACGGAAGGCCGGAAGTGATGAAAGCGAAGCAAACCTGCGGCTTGAAAGTGTGAAACAGGTGGTGTGAAAGTGACAAATAGGTAGCCAAGGGGAGCATGAAAGTGAGACAAGAAGGCAGCAAGTTGTACAAACATGTGGCCAGGTGACTTGACAGTGAGACAAACATGTGGCCAGGTGACTTGACAGTGAGACAAACATGTGGCCAGGTGACTTGACAGTGAGACAAACATGTGGCCAGGTGACTTGACAGTGAGACAAACATGTGGCCAGGTGACTTGGCAGTGAGACAAACATGTGGCCAGGTGACTTGACAGTGAGACAAACATGTGGCCAGGTGACTTGACAGCGAGACAAATATGTGGCCAGGTAACTCGACAGTGAGACAAACAGGTGGCCAGGGGACTTGACAGTGAGACAAACAGGTGGCCAGGGGACTTAAAAGTTGAACAAACAGATGGCTAAAGAGGCTTGAAAGGGAGAAACAGGTAGCCAGGTGGTGTGAAAAAGAATGCGAGCTATCATTGAGGGCCAATTCACACGACCTAAATGCAGTCGACGCTTTACTGCACATCTGCCACCCGCGTGCGTTTAGCATTTGCTCTGCTGAAGATAAGACACGCTGTACGTGCCGCGATCAATCTACGTAGCTTACTTGAGATCTGTGCATTGCAGGCCTTATTTGCTGGACGCGATATGTGGTACAGACTTCAGGCGTGGCGGTGGTGGTCACATGGAATAGTTAGGGGCTGACGTCATGCCAGGACTCACGCGGTGACCTACGAAAATCTCTACAAGAAGCCCCACGCGGAAGGATCCACGTGAAGGCCTATACGGACGGACGCACGCAAAAGGAACCACGAGAGGCTCTCAGGAAAGAACCTACATACTTGAGAACCCACGCTAGAACTACTAGAGGCTCGTGACAGGATCCACGCGAGACTCGCAATAGGCCACGCGAGACACAATACGCGAGACTCACAATAGACCTCTCGAGGCCTCACGACCAAGCCCACGCGAGGCGCCACGCGGCGACCTCTCGCTCTGCTGGCGGCGAGAATTTATTTGCGAGGCAGCGAGCAACTTTGGGTGATGCGGCCCGTCCGCGGTGGCGGGTGTGCGGGCAACGCCCTCACGTCGGCAGCGGAGAGGGCGCGACTCCTTCCAGGCGGTCAGTCCGCACCTCACCGAGCACGAAATGCGAAATGCTTCTTGGTCTTGGCCGGCACTCCGGAAGAAAAATGAACTGTTGTGATTTTTTGAAATATGATTTCTTTTGACCTGTCGATTAGTTTTTTGACCATTCGATTAGTTTTTTTGACCCGTCGATTAGTTTTTTGACCTGTAGATTAGTTTTTGGAACTGCCGTTTCTTTGAGCTGCCGATTTTTTTTAACTGTTGTAAGGATTTTCAGAAAAGAACTTGTGATTTTTGTACGACGGAACTGACCATCAACAGATCAGGCACGGCTTGCCTTTCCTAGATGGGCATGAATGTGTGGCATTTGTGCCAACACACTGTGGCATAAATGGCTTATGCCACACGACTTGTTGCATTTCCACCGACGTGTTTACACTTGCGGTGTATAAGCTACGTTCGTATCCCTCACACCCAAGATAACTTACTCTAATATATTCCAGCGTGGAACTGGTAGACGGCTTCACTTATTTTCAGATGGTAAACTCTTCGGCTGACCTTCAACACGTTGACTATGGAATGGGACAAATGTATACCACTAGGTAAATTATTCCAACACGCACCAATGTACATGTAAAACATTTCCAACCATTTTGCACCCTCTTTTGAAGGAATTTTATCAAACGATGAGAAAGTCATTGATCTCTAACATTTTCTACATTTCTCACAAAGGATGGAAACTTATTCAAGCAAGTAAGTCGATTTTACCAGTCTGTTTGTACAGCCTAACCAAATCAACTTTTCGACCCGCGCAATCGTAGTCAACGTGTTGATATGAGTGGCCATCTGAGATGAGGAGTAAAAATTCAGACCTTCGAGCATTGTGCGGGGAGCTAAATGATGCATGAAAAGTAAATTCACATTTCTTAGCGCTGTGTTTTCAAATGCCTATACTTGCCGCTATGCAGTCGTCAAATTCTTATAATGATAGGTAATCCAGACGATTTATCAAAACGCCTCAATGTGCCATACTGTCACCAAGGGATAATAGTAATAATAATTTTCCATTCTTATACGAGCGAAAGATTACATTGACCCTTCCTTCAGTGTGCACATTGAACTCAACACAGGTGAGCTTCATTTCTTCTAATGTAAGACGGGAGATTTGATGCTTTAAGAAAATTACTGATTTGTACCCAGCACATCAGCGGTAAACGAAGATATCGTATATACCTCTAGATCCGCAAACCACATGATTTTTTTTTATTAATATTGTTTGGTAAGAGCGGTAATAAGCAAGTTCTGTTTATAATGTACGAAATGCCTGCATAAATACGACAAAAAAAATTGATCAAGGCTGATTTCCATAAGCATTGCACCACAAATGAGCTCAGAACAAAGCAGCTTGAAGAGCTCTCCCTCATCTTCGGTTTAATTGCAAGCTAAGCTGGCCCAAGGAGATACAAACTGAATTAGGAAGCCAATCACAAAGAGAGGTAACGGCTAATTTGAAGTAATTCGTACACAGACAGCGAGGCAGCGGTCGCATCCTATTCGTGATAATGAAATTACTCCGCCTAATGAGCATGCCTTCCGACCCTGCATGGTTCCCTGCCGCTAACTCGGCCGTCCTTCCTCAAGAATTACATTGTGCTGTCATGACTGTCTCCGTAAATACCGAAGGTGCAGCTTGGGTCACCGTTTCTGTTAATCAATTCTTGAGGCCAGAAACTCGTAGCGACGAAAAGCTTCCAGTGTGCCGGCAGGTGGTGGGAACTTAGAGCTGCTGTCGCTGCATTTACCACAGTCGTTCACAGCGGGACCAAAATGAACTGTCAACTTCATCGTTACACCGAAACGCAATCATAAAATCTCGATTTATGGTGAACCATTTATGCACTTCTGTGACTGAATTTTCATGACAACCCTTTGTCTATGAAACGTTAAATTTTTACAGCTTCCTTTCGTCTGAAAACGCTCGAGAGCGCGAGACTAGATCCAGACTACCATCTTTACTCAACTTAGATGTAGAAATATTTTTGGTGATCTCCCTAGCCTAACTAAGCGAATCACGAACTTCAATTATGCAGCAATAAATCCAATGTGATTCGTAGTTCTAACGATAATTATTGCCACGATAAAGGCACAAATTATTGCTACGTGTCGAAAAATTGTGCCACGTCGCGCAAGAAAAACTGAGATGAAAACTGAATCAAAGCTAATTATTTTCTTAAATGAAGGCAATAAAAGGTGGAGCGATCTTACATCCAGTAGCCCATCAGCAAAAGACGCGTTATAGTTTATACGTAGAGAAGCCAAAACTCACATCAAGACACATCGCCTACGCACAGCGATGAAGATAAGAAAGCCATCGGCACTGTAAAATGCTTGCCCACAGCAGCCCCCTGAGATCCATCAGGCAAATAGGATTTTAATAACTGTATTTGAAGAGATCAGTGATTGATGAAATAATGTTTACGTATGAAGCGAATCCTCCATCGATCTCAGCAACGAAGACTAAAAGGGGGCTTTTTTCGATAAACATCATGCATCAAGAAAGCGTGCGGGTAATTATCAATTAGATTGAAAACGCGTGCCTCCACCTGACGCCTGAATATCTTGGGTTTACTAAGATATTCAATATGTTGGGTTAATTAAGATATTCAATAGATTAGATTATTAGTTAGTTTAAGCCTCCCTATCCGCTACAAAGGCGATCCAAAGAGAGGAAAGAGGAAGGCACCATTTGGTATGGAGTTTAGGGAACGTGGAATCTACGCAGAAAGGGCATAGAAACAGTAAGATGAGAAAGAAGTTTATGAAACAAGATCAAAGTTGAAGAAGAAAGTAGTAGGTGTTGAAAAAACAGGACAGCAGTGAACCGAAAAAAGATGGTCCGTAACAGAACAAAAACCTATTTTATTCCAACAAAAAGGATGCCTACCTAACCCTTAGCTCGGGCCCTCACATAGTCCCCCTAAGATATTCAATATATTGGGTTAATTAAGATATTTAAGATATTCAATATATTGGGTTAATCAAGATATTCAAGATATTCAATATATTGGGTTAATTAAGATATTTAAGATATTCAATATATTGGGTTAATTAAGATATTCAAGATATTCAATATATTGGGTTAATTAAGATATTCAAGATATTCAATATATTGGGTTAATCAAGATATTTAAGATATTCAATATATTGGGTTAATTAAGATATTCAAGATATTCAATATATTGGGTTAATTAAGATATTTAAGATATTCATTATATTGGGTTAATTAAGATATTTAAGATATTCAATATATTGGGTTAATTAAGATATTTAAGATATTCAATATATTGGGTTAATTAAGATATTCAAGATATTCAATATATTGGGTTAATTAAGATATTCAAGATATTCAATATATTGGGTTAATTAAGATATTTAAGATATTCAATATATTGGGTTAATTAAGATATTCAAGATATTCAATATATTGGGTTAATCAAGATATTCAAGATATTCAATATATTGGGTTAATTAAGATGCCCGTGTGATTCTCTGGTCCACGCGTGCATGTGTCCGATATTACATACTTCTTGAAATATTTCATATCCTGTGAATGTGCGGCATTTCAAAGTACGGGTAAACACTAATTTGAAGCATTAATTTACGGAGCGCCAAATTGGTTATGGTGATTTGATGCACTATAATTAATTTTGTAAATAAAGTTTAATTTACTCAATTTATAAATTCTAATCAATCAGTATCACCTATTTCGAAAGTCTTTCAAAATTAATTACAGAAAATGAGGCTACATTCACAATTGTCCCCTTCAGAAAATATTCCTTTTTTAGAAGATTCAAGTCCCGTCCATGCGAGGATGAGAAAGCAAAAAAAAAAATTTCCTAAAAGACCAAAAACTGCTACGGAGAATGAGAATGCAGCAAGCACCATATTTTATAATTATATTCTATTTGATGCAGCGTTTCATGGTGCAACGCAACAACGCGTATTATTTCTTCGACAAACGAAACCCTTTTACTTTAGAATAGTGGCCGAGGACACGCAACGATTCTGCACAGATAAAACATTAACTTTAGGAGCAGAATGCTTTTATGATACGAAAGCAACAGCTGCGTGTTGCAGCTGCTCTGCTCAGGCTATAATGCTCTCTCCCAAGATGCACGCGGTTGACAACTCGACAGGCGAGGCGGCGTCTGCTCAGCTAATGCCAGATCACGCAGAGTTGGACTTTTTTAAAATCAGTTCAAGTGGAACCACCACGGCAAAAAAGATTCAATGATTCATCATACGAATTTCAGTGACATTCCATTCCATTAAAGAATCATTTTTATTAATGTATCTCAAGTAACGAACTCGTTATTCATTTTTATTTCTAGCGAGGACAAACATTGGGGATGCGCTGACCTCCAAAAGAAACCCATTTTAGTGAAGTACTTCCACGTACAGATGTCAATAGTAGCCAACTCCTGATTCTGCGAGATTTTCCCGTTCCTAACCAAAAAAATCACTCAAGATCCAATGAAACCAAGTAATTCCAAGGCTTGGAACCTCTGGAACCAAGCGAAGCTCCAGCTGGGGGCCGCTGAAACCGAGTGAAAACTCTGCTGAAAATCGCTGAAACTATACAAAGAACAGCTGAGAGCCGCTGGAATCAGCCAAGCCCCAGCTGGAATCAGCAAAGCCCCAGCTGGAATCAGCAAAGCCCCAGCTGGAATCAGCAAAGCCCCAGCTGGAATCAGCAAAGCCCCAGCTGGAATCAGCAAAGCCCCAGCTGGAATCAGCAAAGCCCCNAGCTGGAATCAGCCAAGCCCCAGCTGGAATCAGCCAAGCCCCAGCTGGAATCAGCCAAGCCCCAGCTGGAATCAGCCAAGCCCCAGCTGGAATCAGCCAAGCCCCAGCTGGAATCAGTCAAGCCCCAGCTGGAATCAGTAAATCTCCAGTTGGGAGTCACGAGGATCATGGAAGCGCAGCTGGGAGCTAACGCTGCAAATGTTGAACTCCATCAAGAACGACCACAGATGTGCGCGTCCACCAACAAAGGAGTTCGGACCATAAATGATGAGGAGGTCGGGAGGGGGAGCATATGGGGCTAGGAAGCACGGGAGAAGAAGGTGAACACCTGAACTTTGACCTGAGAGTCTTGCAGAGCGGCTCTGCGCTCCCATTTATATTCATTAGCTAACATCAACGCTCGTATATTCCTCTGCCACACACCTGCTGCAGCAATGCTCCGTACTTTTCCACATCCTGTAAATTATTCCATCCACTGGTATTTTTTATGAAAGATTTGGGATGAATTGTTGGACCTCTAACAGCACACCTGCTTCCATACTGTGTTCGCTTGCGGAGAATGATTTTCGTATTATGAAATTTCCCGATTCACATTGAAAAGCAATTGCCTGATCCGTCCGTGAATGAAAGTTTAATTTCAAGTGTGTTTATTTTCTTACACGGGAGAGATGTGTTGCCCTAACTCGTATACGGAAAGTTGGTCCAGATTTAGACAAGCACTTCTAATCGAGATCATTTGCTCTCGTTCTCGAGCATCGAACCATTTTCAGATTTTTTCCATTCAACACGTTTTTTGATGTAATTCAACTGTGAGGCGTGTGGAGAAACTGCTACTTTAGCCAAATGACCCTTACGTTGGCGTTCATAAGAACATTTAGATTCGAGTTTCTTCAACAGCTGATGTTTATCTACTTTGATTTTTCCGAGGTTGCTGGTTTGAAGTCATTGCTGGGCACGAATAAGTCAAGCCAAATGCACATTTGCATTCATTTTTAGGTCCCTTCTACAATAAGCAGTTTACTGGCTCTATTATACTGAGCACAAGTTTTTCCCATGATTCCGCTGCAATATCTTTTGTGCAATTCTGCCGAAGTTCAATTCTGATCCTAAGAAGACATGTACACGAAACGTCAAATTTAGCCCCGAGTTGTAGGTATGCTACGCTCATATTTGGTTATGTTTAGTTCCAGATGTTAGATCTCAAAGCATTGGGAGATTTCCAGCATGAAAAAAATATTCTGAGCATATCATACAGCATGAATTAACACAAAACCAAGCTCCAAAATTACGTGGAGAACTTTGAAGAGTTGCTGTGAGTTCAGAAAAACACGTCCATTTGTCTTTAGTAATCATGAATCTTTCGTGAAGGCCTGATTCAAGAATGATCAACGTAAAAGAGAAGATGTTTCACAAAAGCTTCATCAACGAAGATTGAAGAAGAAAGAAAAAAAGATTGAAGATTCAGAAATTTCAGCAGCTAAGTAAAAATTATGAATTTTTTACTTCTACGAGTTTTACTTCCGAGCAATCTCCTGTCAATCTGAGCTAAGTTACTTGGCGATAAATGCATTCAACGTATTCGCATTGATGAAATACACTGAAAATCTCACTCATGAATGACCACCTACGGACCTGCTATTGCACTGAAAGAAGGTAAGAAACCCTTCATGTTCTCCAGCCTGACTAGTCGACATTCTTAACGTTTTTGCGGTAGAAAAAATTGAGAGCGTCCGGTAAACTGAGCAAATGGCCACCTGTCTAATTCTAACTCTATCTGAAAAGATGAAAGGAGAGAAATCAGACAAAACCTTGAGCAAAATAAAGAGATGCGACACGCCCTTTGCGACCCATTATTGTAGATGAGTACCAGATGGAAACTTGGCAAAAGTGTCGACTAAATCGGCCGATCTAAAACATGAATGGACCACGCCCTACATTAGCTTGAAAGTTGCTAACAAAAACTGTACTATGCGCAAAAAATTCCCTCTCGTCTATTACGCGAGACACTTTGTCCTCACAGATAAACTGATAAGCTCTGTTCACATCTCTAATTAGTTATCACACAATTAGATCAAAGTGAACGCTTATTTAGGTCTAGCTTTATTTTTGTACGGAAGATTCAAGTGCGCCAGCGAAAGATTTAGTCTTTCAGAATTGAGTCATTCTATGTAAACTGTGTATAATTCTTTCTAATGGAGAATAATAGTTCGTTAGCTGAAAGAAACTTTAAGCAAACTATATAAAGTCTAAGGCACATATATGCTGTTCCGTCCTTAGAAATGGTGTAGTTGAGTCACCCGTCTCGACACCTGAACACGCCTCTACTCTACAGGTCTTTTGATACCCAAGTTCTCGTAACCCAGAATTTCTTGATAATTTAAACAATCAATTGTTTCTTAATGTTTACGATACAATTGGTACAATCTTACAACGTGAAACGTGACAATCTTGACATACTTCGTCCAGTCAGTATTCTATTCATAAAATGATGGCCATTTTATGATCAATTGAATCCCACAATTTAATTCTAATTGGCTTCCAATTTATGATGTAAACATTTGAAAACTCGGCGACACTTCTTCGGCAGGCTAGACGCTAAATTGGCGAGTTCACGGAATGATTTATTTTGGCTGGAGCACTGGGAGAGATGCGCTCTGCTGCTCGAATTGGTACTCAGTCTTACACTGCTCTACTGTAAATTCATCATACGAAGTGATATCAAACTCAAATCTGATGTACTTGCATGTAAAAATATACAGGAAACTAGTTTCGTATCCAGTGTACATGTTTTTGGATCCCAAAAGTAAGAATATAAAGAGGTGCATGCATGATTTATTTGCCAGCACAAATTGTTTCACTTTAAATGTAAATAATTATAGACTTTCATCCATGCAGAAAGTAAAAGCCGTCACGATTACAGACAACATATCACTAAAATTAATTTAGATTCTTTCCTCTTGAATTTACTAGCAGCTAGTAGCTAAAATGCAATTCAACTGGTCCCCCTAGTGTGCCTATTGATTCCAGAATTATTCATAATTTCATGGCTTCGCATATTATGTGTTTAGGTGCAAAATTCTAACTCTAACATGTTTTAGTGTCAGCACGACTTCGAAGGCCCCAATTGATTACAACCGTAAGACTCCAAAGTCTGGCTGAGAAAATGTCGCAGTAAGGGCTGATTTCTCTGACGGAGCACACTGGCACTGCCGAACGTCACAAAGAAACATAATGCTTTCATATGGCGAGAACCAAGGCTATGTCGGAATGGAAACATCGCGTGTGTTCCTGGCAGTGGAAGACAAGAAGCAGGTTGCGCCTTTCCGAAGGGACGCCAACGTCACGACTCTTCAGGTCAGTAGAATGTGAACAAAGGAGGCCGTAGCCTGCTCGCCTTCTTGAATTCGTGCGCACAGTTTCCAAGAAAAGAACGACCCAAATAACTACTAGTATGAGCTCAAGCTATGCCCGGGCCCCGGAACAAAGATGCATGTCTCCCTGTAACTATTGGAGGCGCACGAATCTTACTCGTGACTGGAGAATCTGATACCTGAGAGACCACGGCCCGTTCCGCTGGATTCCTCAAGTGCACACGAGCGCACACTCCTAGTTCATCCTGAAAGGGACTGACGGACGTAACGATGCTCTGGACGTCGTATCTTCAGTGATCAATGACCGCTTATCAGCTGCAGCTCCAATTATTCTGGTCCAAGGAAAACATTTCCTACAGCGTGACCACTCGAGTAAGTCGCCACCTGCCGGTGTCAACAACCTGCATTCTGACAGGCTTCTATTACATAGTTTCTGTCAAAAAATGTCTTCGAACCATACAAGTGTTCTGAATTATCAAAATTATTAGTCTGACTTCGTCTAGCAGGTGCCCCCAAATATCGCAACCACAAACTAAAACATTGGAACGTAAAATATTAACTGGCTAATTTGATGCTTTATAACCAGTAATGAATGATATTTGCCACACTGACCTAAGTTTTAAATTTACTCAACAAAATCAATCGAAATTTCAGAAGCAAATAGCCCAATTTTTTCCTCTTAAAAGCCTCGTTTTCCATTCAATAGACAGCAACACTACTGGCAACTGCAGCAGTTTGTCAGTTGCGCGTGCGATTCAAAGCCGAGCAAGTATTTAGTTAGTAGTCCAAATGAAAGGGATTATTTATGGTTAGATTGAGTAAAAAAAGGATCGGTCAATTAGTAAAAAAGGATCGGTTTCTGTTAATGGCATAATCGGAATTGCTCTCTCCGAATATTAACTTTCCTATAGTTTAGCCATTTTTTCCCTTTATACCAATTCCAATTTTACTCTCCGCTAATTGTAGCATGAAAATTGAGTGCCTTTTTCCAAAAGATAAAAGAATAAGCGCGGCTCGCATTTGAGAGTAAGAATTACAGGAGTTGAGCTCTTTGTCATCCGGGTGTCGAATCAAATGCAAGTTCTGGTGATTAGAGCAATAAAAAATTCTATTTAATAAAAACCTCTTCGATGAATAGTTTCGTACAGTCCCACATTTACTGTATGACTGAAAGAAGGAAATCCCACTGTATGAGCGCACCATAAGCGACGCAACAGAGCGGCTCAATAACAAAACAATATAGACAGTACGGAAAATATTTACAATTACATTTTTGCGTGTCTTGACATTTTTATTTCTAACTTAACTGGTATCATTTGAGAGTCTGAAGTAAACATAGTAAGCCTTCACAATCGTCGGTGACGCGGACGCCTGAAGACAACTCTGAAATACGTTGAGAAACAGCAAACACTTCCGCTGAAGTTTCATCTTGCGCCCATCTTAAAGGTTGAAGCAGGTGCAAAAACTCTAGCTGTTGTCGGATGGAAGCGGTTCTTCAGAGGTCACATAGTCTGATCTTTGGCATCCGCTCTCGGGTGCCTTCGCTGCCAACCCCTAGCCATCCTTGCCAAAAGAAACCCCGGAAAATTTTTCGACTAACTTCCTCTTCAAATTAAGGATGTGAAAAATAGACAACACAAACAACCATACACTTTCGAGGCACCCACCGCCACGCAGGCTGTGAAGCTTCAACCCCGAATTACCGAGTGCAGTTACCTCCTCCGGCATCCATGAAAAATCACCGTGTCCGCAGTGCTATAAATATATAAACATATATATATCAAAGGAGCTTAGGCCGTGCAATGTACTTCAGTAAATTTCAGGCCCGAACGTTATATATTAGATTATTAGTTAGTTTAAGCCTCCCTATCCTCAACAAATGAGATCCAAAGAGAGGAAGGAAGAAGGCACCATTTAGTATGGAGTTAAGGAAGCGTGGAATCTATGCAGAAAGGGCATAGAAACAGTAAGAAGAGAAAGAAGTTCATGAAACAAGATCAAAGTTAAAGAAGAAAGTAGTAGGTGTTGAAAAACAGGACAGCAGTGAACCGAAAAAAAGTTGGTCCGTAACAAAACAAAAACCTATGTTATTTTAACAAAAAGAAAGCCTACCTAATCTTTAGCTCGGGCCCTCACATTGTCCCCCTGGGAGCGCTAATTCCCATAGATACAATAGTTGTCTCCCCCTGAGGGGGGACCGAACGTTTTTATGCGAGGGTTGAACACAATGATAGTTTTATTTTGCATATGACTGAGAAGGAATTCAGAATCGCAGGACGTTTGCTAAATGAAACGTTTGACTTGTTCATATCGTAATGAGATTTACGCAACACTATCGCTACCAAATTTTTTTAACTCTCGCAGAATTTCAACGGTGGGAAATCGTTCGGCAAAGAATCATCTGAGGAGAAAACCGAAAGCTTCATCGGTTTCGGCGCCAACCAAAAAACGATTTCCAGTAATTTCATCCAATTTGATTTGTTTTAGAGTTCCGTTTTGCAATTCCACGAACTTCCAGAAAAACTCGAACGCACTGTACTTCCTTTCTTTCAAGATTGAGGGAGTAGCAGGGAGCCACGGATGCCTTTCAGTTTCAGCTTTTGTTGAGGCGCCGGCCATCGCATTCCTGAGTCCTGAGATCAGGCGGGGGCCGCCAGCGTGTGACCCCTGATGCGCTCGTCTCCGCCGCGCCCTCTCCTCTCGCGTGCCCTGAGCATCCAGCGCTCAGGCTAGCTCATGTTTCTCCTTGAAACAAAGAGTTTCTAAGAAAAAATAATAATTCAGGGAACTGATTTCAACAATCGCAGTTTACGGTAGGTATGGTACCCTGCGCATCCAGCGCTCAGGCTGGCTCACGTTTTTCCTTCCGTCAGCGGATACTTAAAACAATATAGAGTCTAAGAAAAAAAATCATTCAGGAAAACTGCTCTTTGCAATCTCAGTTTACGGTGAACATGTGTTCTCGAAGCGAAGTTGAACATTGCTTATCTCGATACATTTTTTTTGCTTTCAAATATTTTTCGCAAGATACATTTCATTATTTTTTTTGGAGTGAAAATGTGCAAAAAATACTAATTTACATCAGAATCACATAGCATTGCAAAGCTTAGGCAACACTATCAGATGATTTTTACAACACATATAGGGGTAAAACGTTCCTCATTCAATTCAAGTATTTCTTAGTCAGTTTGCCGAGACGATTCATTCATAGCAATTTTAGTTCCCCCAGAAAAAAATTTCGGGTTGCTAAGTAAATATGCTTCCGCTGTATGCATTCATCGATAATACTGGTTAACACTAGAAAATAAATGGAAAATCTTCGAACGAAAAGTCGCTGCTTGACTGATTTAGCGCGCTGCTACCAAAATTAACCCATGCTTTAGATTAAAAGAATAAACGACAGAGACGCACAACGAAATATTTCAACCATTTAAATTTCCTATTAATCGAAAATCTACGTAGAAAACGTATTTGTTGGCACGTTCAACTTTCATTGTTATACACCTAGAAACTAACAAGCTATGCATGGATTTGATTATTAATGTTCTCGTTCAACTTTTGATATATACTTAGAAACTCACGCGCTATACATGGATTTGACACAATATTTCAAGTTTTGCGGAGGAAGGACCTTCACAACAAGAGTACAACAGATTTCAGCTCTCACATCCGGCATCACTGACGTGTTCAGCGGGGTACAACTTCATGGACCGAGTCCGACGATCAAAAGGAAGCCCGAGGGCCAAGATGAGCTGACTGACCGGAGCGGTGCTGGGCATGCAACTCTTCCAGAACCGGTCCTGGGAAGTCTCCACGCGGCAACTGAAGGAACGCCAGAAACCCCGTCTAACTCCAGGGAATGCTCAACACAGCAGCTCTCTACAACAGACATGACTTTACTCATCGCTTTTTGCAAGTGGAAATTGCTTTTCGAGGGGATTTTACTCGGATATCTCGCACGCTTTGTGATTGAAGGTGAGTGCGAGTCACGTAAGTGTTGCCAATTAGAGTTGCTGCAAGGAGGTGCTCTGATGCGACAATACTTGCAAGCGTTGAACAGCTAATCTGTGTGTATTATAGCAACAAAAACAGAGGAGTTTGGTTATTTTTAAAATACAGCTCAAGGACTCGTAGTTTTAGTGGCTCAAACGGAAACAACCAGAGTTAATCGCTAGTGTGTCACAATTGTGTTGAACTGTTCATGCCTTTCACACTCTCAGTTAAAATGGGAGAGTGTTTCCGCTACACTTCCAATCTTGTTTTTGAGTTTGATGAGTGCATTCAGTGATCAGATTTTTCATCCCTGTTTTGAATGTATAGCACAAGCATACGTAGTATGTCAGGAAGATACACACGACTCCTTACATATTTTCTCGTAGCAGGGTTGCCCGTTTTGATTTCTAGCTTCCACACGATGTACTCACATCATCAGTTCAACGACTGAGTCGTTAGATCAATGTAATCACGTGACAGCTGTTCAATCCCAGACAGATGCTCAGGGATTCATCAATGTGCAGTTAATTTTCCACGTAGGTTAAAATTCATATCATAATTCGACACGAGAACCTACCGAGCCACAGCGGTGAAATGTAAAGCTCCGCTCGTCTTTGACGTTCTTTGGTTAAGTAGCAAAATAGTATTATTTGCTGTTTTCCCCACAAGGAATGCAATTGAAACTAAAACATAGAGAAGCCTTTCAACGTCGAAGAGCATCTGTTTTTCGGAATAAACTGATTTCATACGAACAAATATTAGTTCGAATGTGTTATCTGTTAATGATTACGCGACTAATTTGCAGCTCTAAGACCAAATACTGTAAAAAGCTCACACTAGAGTCATCGGAGATTGCAAGAAGTGAACAATTCTGCCTTAGAACTTGTACGCAAAGATTGACTCATCCCACACCTGTCGAAATGCCATACAATTTACGTTCTGAGGAGACACTGCACTAGCCCAAACATGTTTACACAATGGCACACCCTGTGTAAGGCCACCGTACTGTACTGCAAAAATGAATTCTAAAGCAAGGGGTATGATTCAGCGACATATTTAGCTGCAACTGCGCTGTTTACATCGCACTCTTTTGTATGCAAATCCATTTTCATGCACAACTTGATGAAAATTCATCGACTATTTTCATACTTGCAGTCTTATCACGCGCCCTAGGAGGTTACGTGAAACAAGTTTCAGATAAATTTACAGGTGTCCAGAAATTAGTCCCTGAGTTAGTCAGGAACCAAAAAAGCCTTCACTTGTACGGGGACGTGTGGCGTGTGTGCAGATCTGCATGACCATCTGGTTGGACAGTTGAGGCGGCCTGGCCCCTGCACAGCTGTGCAGATCTCGCTAAAAAGCAGCTGCACATTCGTTCGTCTCGTGGACTCCCTTTCAAAGCACCCAAGCCTTTCAATAGTGGTCTAATTGCACAAATGTTGTTCGGTGTCTGGTTGTGTCGCTTGTTACTTCAAACTAGCTGATCAAATCTCCCTCCAGATTTGAATTAAGATCGTTGAGAACAAAGCGCAGGTTGAATTTTATCTGACCGTCATCAAGGGCACAAGGCACCGGTCGCCCCCTCATGATTTAAGTCCAGATCACATCGAGAATCGCTTCCCATGTTCGTACTTTCGAGAAGTGACTTTTAAAAATTGATACAATTGTTTCGTATTATAGAAAGACTGATTTTTCAACTAGTTTGAGTTTCTCGAAATCGGAAATACTTTGCGTCAAGCATCATCAAGAATTCGTAATAGGTGGGTAAGACTAGACTCCAAGCGTTCCTTCGAAACAAAAGAATGTGCCTAGCTGTCGGAATAAAAAAAGTCAGGGACGTCTAGCCCGCGTTGAGCTCAGCTGCCATAATACGAACTTGTAATCCACACGAGGAGGAGTTCTGCTAACTGAAGGATGCCAACTTTTGGAGACCTCGCAACTAGTCAGCCTAACGGGTTCTCAAATTATGTCTGGTCCTGGGACCCTGTTTATGGGTGGTAGGGCTGGAAGCGTGTTGCGACTCTCCGGCCCACCTCCCGGATACCACACGAAGACTTGAACCAAGCATCCGGGTCTGGGGTTTAGGCAATAGCGAGCGCCGCGGACAAAGGCATGGCTGGACGGGCACGCTCTTCGGGCACGACTCATACCCGAGCTCGGTATTGACATCTCGACTAGAACCCGCTCTGGAAGTTTGAGTCTAAGCTCTTTCCCAATAAGATGAACTTTCCTGAAGCGTCTTAATTATGATCTTTTAAATCTAAAAGGTGCTTAATTAAATTGCTGAAGATCAAAGTCGAGCAGTTTTTTTTTCGTTATTTACGGTTTTTTGCGTGAGAGGTTGAGGACTAGCAAGGAAGAGGCAGAGATCCTCGTTCTGCCAGCCTTGGTGTCTTAAAGAACAGGAAGAGTCCTACTGGAAAAATATGAAAACCACTATTGAAAGAACTTTCCAAACTTACGAAGATATACTCGTTTATGTCTCATTCTGAAATATTTACTTGTTTCAGAGAAGTCGTAAGAGACAAAGATGACCCCTGCCCAGGGTCTCACGAACAAAGAAAAGGACTTTGATAACTCAGCACACCCGAACTTCGAAATCTTTTGAATCAATGAGGTCCGCCCCAAATCGTTTTATTCGGAAAATGAAACTTTCCTCAAACATCGTTTACTAAATTCCGAAATTTTCTGTTCCTTAATTTACAGTTAATCAAAAACTTAACGGTTATTTTGACACTAAATATCAAGGAGGAATATATGACGATTCGTGTCAAGACTAATTTTGAAATGAAAATAGAAATGGCACGATTTTGTACGATAATTCTCGGTGGAATATTTCCAGTCCATTTCAAAATCAACTCACACGTCACTCAAATCGTTTTAGGATACTTTGGTAGTCGAGTTTTATACAGGATAGGACCCTGACAGACGAGCGGGTTGGCCGCCGCGGGTGCAAAGCGGGTCAGCCGCTGCGGAACCGATTTTGAAAGAGTTTATATTGATTTATATGTAAAACGTTGATTTATATGTAAAAGGCAGCGTTTTACATATAAATCAATATAAACTCTTTCAAAATCGGTTCCGCACCGGCTGACCCGCTTTGCACCCGCGGCGGCCAACCCGCTCGTCTGTCAGGGCCCTATATAGAGTAGTTAATAGTCAGTCACAGAATGTAGCTTGGTTTGTTCGTCAAGTTCTCCACTTTTTGAGATAATGGTGAATAATTTGATCTCTTGGGTTCTTTCAATTTCCAAACTTCTTCAAGAACAGCTACGTACAGTGCGAGATCGCTTCTGAATCAGATTAATCGCGGGAATTTAAATAGTTTTTTTGCGAAAAGTTAACGAGCAAGCGAATAAAGTGAAACAAATGAAATTTCCTTTGCTCTTTAGTTTTTTCAAAAGACATCTTGCTGAAGATGCACGACTGGCAGCGCAGTGAGCCGTGTTTAACAAGCATGCACTGGGCCGCGAGATGGCAGATTAACTTCGAGTTTTTCGCTTTGCCTCTTGAACTCAGTTTGGAGTCCTCTATGACACTTGGGAACACTGCAACGACGGCCACAAATGATAAAATTGTGCCTAAGAGGAAAGTCGCTGCTGATGTGCAGTTAGTCGACGATGCAAAGAATAAATTTAGAAATGTGGTGATGCAGCCCCGACGCACAGGCCTCCAAGCTGAGGTACGAACCTCGCCCTCTCTCTCACGCACTCGCTGTGCTCACCAAATCCTGGAACGCCGGGCAATTTAGTAAGAAAGGAATTAATTTGCATCTTAATTAGTGTTTGAGTTACTCTACACAAGTTCTTCATTAACTATAAATACTCTCATGAAACCGACGGAGGAGTGAACAACTTCCAAGTGTTCATTACAACGTACAATTTCGGGTGCTTCTAATTAGATTAATAAATCCGCGCACATAAATAAATTCTGCAGGTATTCCTGCTCAAAGTTTGTACTACGGCGAGGCCCTTGGGACTTGGTCGTGGCCCACGAGACCCACGACCTGCTGGTGTATTGCCCACGTCGCCTTGCTGCTCGGCTTATTTGCATACAATGAATGTTCAAAAAGTCAGATTGAGATCTCTTGAAACTCGTGTGGCTGCTTATAAAGTTCAAACGAAGCATTTGCTGCAGACATGAGAATTAATTATGAAAGAAGTTCGTAATGAAGCTAGTGTTGAGAAAATAAAAACGATTGTTTTCCCACCATCATAGTTCTGGCGGGGCAGAAAACTAAGAAGTTTTTTTTTTTAAAGGTACGTGCACTGAGGGTTGATTAACACGTCACGGCCTCGCATCGCTGAGTAACGACAAGCGACCGAACAAAATAAATCGATAATCTTACTCTTCGAGTAACGGAGGACAACCACGAATACCGAATTAATTATTTATGAGGATCCCATTTGCTGATTGGCAGAGCTGCTCCTTAATTTCGAAAGTCTTTAAATTTAACTCCGAACATAAAGTGTCTCATTTTCTGCAGTGCTCACATTACGATTTACTCTCTGGAAGCTGCAAGAGGAAACTGTGGGAGAAAATATCCATACACATATGCCATGTTCGGGCTTCTATCGTCTCTCACGAAGGCATATAAAGTCTAAGTACCGTATTAGCATCGTGTCTGTAAAAAGAGACTCTAAAACTCACCTACAAAAATTTGAAACAACATTTTCGATGAATCGCCCTATTGGAAATATAAAATTGGGAACTTATCAGACTAAAACGCTGCATCTTCTGAAGTTCACCTGAGGTGCTGATTTTGAGCTCTCCCGAGCTGCTGCTATAGAGATGAGCCTGTACGATTATGAAAATTAGTCTTTGCTGAGCAGCCGTGGCTGTCCAGACGTGTTCTCAGCGAGCCAAGTAGAAATCAAATTTAAAATATTCCTGCGCAGCGAAGTAAGTCGCAGTTAAAGCACACAACCAGGCTAGTTCAGTAATCATTAAGTGTCTGGGCAGTGAGGAAGGTATACGATGAGCGACATCTCAACCGTTAGGGAAGAAAGTTATTGCATTTCATGGCCTGATGGATTAATATTAAAGCGATTGCCGAGATCAATTAATTATTATTCATGAGTTGCAAGGGGGCATGAATTACCATTTCACTGCAGCGTAGTTAGAGCTCATAAAAGAGAATTTTGTAAGCGTCGGGGAAGCCCTAACGCTAGTGCGATAAAGAGGCTTTGTCCGAGTGTGGCCACGCAGCAGTGCGGACCTGTAAATTGAGTTCTACAGTCTCACACAACTAATTTAAAAGCTCCTATTTTTGGTTAAAAATGAGAAAATTTTTCTCGAGAAATTTCTTACGCTAACGGAACAACGATAAGAATAAAACTAAAGCTAGGAATACCTAATTTTGCAGAACCACAACCCCACTTTCACACGGTGTTTTTGGAAGAAGCAGTGATCTTCCGACAACAGCGTCTAGATTTGCATTTCGATGCATCTGAAGATCTGAAGGAAAAACATAGCCGATACTCAGCCAGTTCATGTTCGTTTTCCATCTGCCCATACTAATTAGAAAGACAAATTCCAGTTTTTCAAGTTTGTTGGTAGGTCTCGATGCTTTCAATAAAAGTAATCTGATCCGATGATCACCGAACTCAACCTGCGCGCAGAGTGAGGCTGGACCAGTCGAGGAGTGTTCAGTGGAAGACGTCGAGGGCCTACCGTGCATAAAGAGATTCCAGTGACTCAAAAGACGAGTCCTAACATGGTGAAGACAGTGGAGGTAGGAGGGCCAGGCGGTCTCTGGAGCTCCCTTGCGACATGAGCTTGGTCTTCCTTCTAAGGAGCGTAGGGAGGCAGTGCCATATTTCTCCTACTGTCAACCTTTGGAGGTCCGAGGCGTGTTCTACACACAAGAAACGTCTCCTTAGAAGCTCCGACGGAGCGCTTCACGAATTAAGCAGGCCGTTTCATTGATTTCTCATGCAAAAGAATTCTGTGGACTGATGAGCAGGCCGCTGGTAATCATCTCTATCTCACTCTAGCGGTCATAAAGAACAAATAAAACGCCTTCGCATGCCCCAGCGTTGCAGTCGCCGTAAAAACGTTTGCGTATTGACTGAACAGATTTTACGATGTGCCTCTCATGGGCGTTGGGGATTTTGAAGTTTGTATGGGTGAACGAACTCTGTCGAGAATGCTTACTTTTCCAATAAAGCTGCATGTCTCGCAAACAGCTTTGCAGCAAAATTTATTATGACTTTAGGATTGGTATACTAAGCCAACTCTTCGTGTATTTATTTTCGTAATGATATAAGCATGCGAGTATTTTCAGTTATACAGTCATTCAATGAGCGGAGCACTCGACACGCAAAAGGAGAAGTTTCTCAGTTCTCTAGCTCCCGATGTGTTATTGATTTTACATGAGCGTTCGCTGTGAGCAGGCCTTGTCACTTATTCTTGCACATGAGCCTTGCATTTGCCAAGCAGAATTGAACACTTACCCGAACAATACATCGTCAACTCTACGCATTTTATTAAAATACCCTAAAGAAACTAGTCAGAACAGCACTCGATTTATCCGTTGACTAGAATCTACAATTTGACGAGAGAACCGTTCATCAGACAAAAAAAGTGAAAAGCTAGCAACTTCGAAAAAATTAATTCGCACTAGTTTTTTCTCCCCTATTTTACGGATCAGACATCATTCAAGCTCAATTTCATTCAGGAACTAAATATTCCTGATACCTTTTACGCTCGCATTCTCGTCAATATAATACATAATTCTCGCATCTCGTGCTGTTTTTTTCAGATGAGACGGAAGATTCGCTCATTTTTCGGTTTTCTTGACTGGAAGAAGTGCCACGCCTCTCAGCATTTCCTTAATTCATGCGCTCGGCCCAGGCATCAGACGGCATGTTACGTGTATATAGATAGGATGGAGCTGGTCTTTCCAATTCAATAATTTTTGCAAAGAACCACTTCGGTGAAACGCATTGATTGAGAGAGCCGCAGCTACTGCAAATTAGCGTTTTATATATGAATTATATATTAATTATTTAATTTTGATATATTTCGAGAGCCGTGAATTGAGTCATCGCCTAGAATGCCAATCCTACATCGCATCCTAGATCGCTAAAAAATGCAACAGATGTGTGTCTTCCACGGAGAGCTTCTGTGCTTCATTCCAGTCGTTGCATTAAAACTATGATAGAGCGGCCTCAAGGGAGAATTTTAATTAAATTAAAAGATATTTTATTAAAAAGATATTTGTGTTTGTGATTTCGGAACACTGAAGATCAAATGCCTTTTTCCCATCGAGTACAGTTTGCTATCAGAGAGAAACGCGTCTTTCTTCGGAAAGTGTGGGAAAAATATTTTAGCTGAAAAACAGTTTTGCAATGATATACCTAACGTTGCGTAAAATAGGTAACATATTTATAAGTTACGAGTCAGCCTCCTAGTTTTTTGTTTTTTGGAAAGTAAATTCTTGGTATACATGTCTTGCACGTGTAGGATTTTTATTACCCCAAGCAAATTAGATTTTCTGAATTCGTATAAAAAATGTCATAAAACACCTGCGAAAAATGGGCAAATGAACATCGTTTAGAGGAATAGATTTGGAGACGCTGTGCAGACACGTGAAGATGACACGTACGACAAAAAAAAGCCATTCAACAGAGATTGTTAGCCTTTGATTCAGCTCCTATGGATCCAGAACCCGCAGCAAACAATCCCTATTGTTATTTTTCCAGTTAGAAATCCCGAAAAAGTAAGCGAAAATATTCATTTGTAGAGGCGGCTTCCGATACTTACAAAGTTTGAGTCAAAGCCGCGGTATACGCGGCGCTGCAGTGGTATATAGGGTCACATCGCAGAGTATGAAGAATAACCCTATCAACAACATATTGGATTTGAGTCGTGGAGCTCATTTCAACATTGGTGATCATTCGCCCTAGTCCCGGGTGTTGAACGTTGGTAATCATTCTCTCTAGTTCCGAGCGTTAAGCATTGGTAATCTTTCTCCCTAGTCCCGAGCGTTAAACATTGGTGATCATTCTCCCTAGTCCCGAGCGTTAAACATTGGTGATCATTCTCCCTAGTCCCGAGCGTTAAACATTGGTGATCATTCTCCCTAGTCCCGAGCGTTAAACATTGGTAATCATACTCCCTAGTCCCGAGCGTTAAACATTGGTAATCATTCCCCTAGTCCCGAGCGTTAAACACTGGTAATCATTCTCCCTAGTCCAGAGCGTTATCACTAAAGAAATTCTGTGCCAAAGCCGCACAATTCAGGCTTGGACTTCAGCTGTCAGTAAACACATGTGCTGGCGGTGCAGGTGTGCATGATGGAGCTGCGCAGCCTACTCTGGAAGGGGCGTAAGTTCGGCACACTAAGTAACGAAACCAATGCCTCTCAATGGCTCCAAGTGTGCCAAGAGAACCGTAATGCAGGCCTGGCAAATTTGCTGCACGAATACCTAATTCCCAAGTCGAAGAACTTGAATGATATTAAATTGTGTGTGTGAAGGAACAAAATTTTGAAATATACCATAGGAGCGATCATTTTAATCCAGATTTAAATCTCACATCTCTTTGTAATGGCTGAAAAACTTGAGTAATTCTTTAGCTCATTCATGACATCGAGTCAAAATCCAGTTTAAGACAAATTTCGAGGTGGCCGCCTTCTTGACTTTGCACTTCCCCTCATGCGTATACGACGTTGATGTTAATTGCATACGACGTCGAATAAAACCAATGTGCAACAGAAATACAGTGACATTAAATATTTTTATCTCAAATTTGGAAGTTGAGAATAAACCGATACCAGGTCATTCCTAATTCTCTATTCCGCTGTTGCCTATGACAGAAAACGCTTCTGAAAACACGTTTGCTTATACGAGATCAAAATGCAATTAAGCTACACTCCTGAGCATATTTTTTGAGTTAGATCTTATTGCTAGATAATTGCGCGAAACACAGTGCCCCTTCGCACTACCGCTCTCGGTAATTTTATGTACATTCAAATTACCAACACTTCAAGCCAAATTTTAGGAAATGACGATCGGTCTTGACACCTTGGCTAATGCAACGCGTATTGGGGCTGTTGCTCCGTGAGAAACATAGCTCTAACTCGTTCGTGGAATCTGAACTTCATAAAGTGGAATTCGGATCTAAATTTGTCATAAGTTCAGATAGGATGAAAGAAAAATATTTCCCTTGCTTGATTCAACAGTTCCTGTATATCTCCATTAGGCGTTTTTTTAAGCCTCTGTTGAGCTAAGAGGCAAATAAGTATTATAAGTTGCGTGTGCAGTTTTTATCACACAAAATTAGTCACTTAAGCAAGATTCAGAACGGGGCCAATTTCCTAGTAACTGACCTTCACATCCCCGGTAATCTAGTGAAAATTGTTTTCCCTTCTCTAAATCAAGGCGCCAGCACTCCTTCAAATCAGGGCTACACAGCGAGTCAAAGTTGATTTTGCAGGTCCCAAAAACACCATTGTTTGTCCACAATTATTCGCTTCTCTATGTAGGTGAAAACACGCACATTTTTCAGCACCTCATAATAAAAATTAGCGAGTAGATATCTCCATTGAGATACAACTTTCAAGTGCAACTTGAAACTCCAGAAAAAGTCGGTACAACCACGATTAAGTTCTGGAGTTCGACGAAAGTGAAGAGGCTACCGTCGTGCAAGTTCCATTTCAAACTGCGCAGTGCTTCTATCGTTTCTCAACCCAAAAAAAACGTTACGTGCACTTTTCTCGCGACGCTGGAAGAAACCAAGCAGTGCAGGGAAGAGGCACAAAGAAGGTGTGGAATGTCGTAAGATACATTCTCAACTTTGGCGTTTGCAGCGCGCCCTCCAGGAAGGCGCGGTAGGAATGTGGAGTAACCTTTACAGCGAAGACTGTGTGTGTACTCGGGCTCGGTAAAATTAGACGTGAACGATGCCTGCCCCAAAGCTGAGCGATTGGTGCTAGTCTGCGAGGCCTTCCTTCTAAACAAACGTGAGAAATGATCTCGGTAGCAAGCTAGTCTTTACCGCTACACGTAGAAGAGATTTCATTTGCATATTTTAAGGGGGTTATTTTTAAATTTCATATTGTAGATAGGCTGTAAAGAATTTAGTAAGAATTTTATATCTTTGTTCATCAAATTTAATGAATTTCACTGTAATTAGAGGCGTCTTCTTAAAATCTGGTTATCAGTTGGCTAAACAGCTGTAGATAATTAGTTAATGTGTGCAACGTTATTAGATATGTTTCTTATATACCTACAAGCAAAAATTTTGGGCTCCAAAATTTTTCAAAGAATGACAAAATAAAATAAAGTAGCGTATTTGAACAGATTAATTCAACGTTCGTTGATCATTACTACCCACTTCCGCATGCAAAACTTCAGCATGTCATCATCGGTGAAATTCTGAGATATATGTTTTGAGTCAAGCTTCACTGGATCATCACGGTGCTCAGAAATGATGTTCTTGCGGACATTTCTGCAGGAGATGAAACGCTCAAATCTCTTTCTGGAAGAGCGTTTTTTTTGCGTGAACTCAAGATACCCTCGTTATCGCAACTTGGGTTTTTAGATAACTGATCTTGGCACTCCAAAGAGAGCCGATCTTGGCACTCCAAAGAGAGCCGATCTTGGCACTCCAAAGAGAGCCGATCTTGGCACTCCAAAGAGAGCCGATCTTGGCACTCCAAAGAGAGCCGATCTTGGCACTCCAGAGAGCCGATCTTGGCACTCCAGAGAGCCGATCTTTCAATTCCAGAGAGCAAAGTATAGCACTCCGGGGAGCCGTGAAGGGCTCTGATCTGCCGAGGTATTTAAGTTCGTACAAAGAATAGTTTGTCTGCCGTGAACTCATGAAGTTGAATGCATTTTTTTTCAAATAGAACTATCACGCTCAACACAGTAACCGCTGGGAAAGCAGCGGTCTCCCAAATTGAAACGCGGGCACTGGGACCTCGAATTGAAAGAGGGACGTGCTGCTGGAGCGGAAGTTAATTTAATCGTTCATTAACACTAAGTGTGACGTGACTAACCGGTGGTCACTGAGGGGATTTTCATAATGCCGCCAACCGACCAGCAGGCATTAACTCAATTTCAATAAATGCTTAATGAAGGCGCGGTCTATTTAATGTTGGTTATTTTCAAAATTGCTCTCTAAAATTAACTTTAATTCGAGTTGAATATTGAACTTTAGTTTAACCCACCGCACTTAACGTGTTAATTAATTTACCCCTTGGAAAATTAATAAAATGTACGCACTACAGGAAAGATTAGTGCGCCCAATCTGCAGAAGCTGTCCGATGTTGCCCGTGTATTCGGTGAACTTTTATTTAAAAATTCCTGAAATGCAAGCACGAGTCACGACGAAAGTGAAAATTGACGGAAACGTCGAGTTATTTATCCAGTAATTCCCGGACTCGCAAAAAGAAACAACCACCACGAGTCAAGCCAACCTCAGTTACTCATACAAATCAAAATTCAGGCGATTCATGTTTCTAAAATTAGCTACGGCAGAGAAATATTAAATGAGAAATTTCATGAGTGAAATTTTAGTTTTCAGACTATATAGTAAATGCAAGGCGTGTTCCGTCTACCGTGGTGAGTATCTACTACAGAGAAATATTAATTGAGATATTTTAGTAGTCAAATTTTAGTTTTCACATTAGTAAATGCATGGTGTCAAGTTTTAATTTTCCGACTAGTAAATGCAAGGCGTGTTCCATCTACCATGGTGTGTTCTCTAGTGTCAAACCAGCTTCCAAGATAAGAAAGAAACCTTTGTGCCACAACAAAGCGCACCTCGGAAGTTCATCCACAAACCAAAAGGGTCAAGACCGCCACTCACCAGTTTCAACAGAGTGTCAAGATCGGGCTTCCTTCAAAGAGCCTTCCGTCCACCCAGACCTCCTGAAGGAGGTGGTGTTTGCGAGCGCGCCCTTTGCTCCAGAGGGCACCGTGACAACTTCATCACCCGAACTCGAAGACAGAATTCGAGGACCGACTTCGATAGACCGCAGACTTCCAGGGATCGCATCTCGGCATCGTCTGCTGTCTAGAGCCGTTATTGCCGCCGTTGCAAACGTCAATCATCGCCTTCATTTTATTGGAACCTAAGAAATACTTTTGTTCAAGCAATATTTGTACATTGCGTTGAAACATGAAATAAAATCAGAGTCGTGGTCAGCGTTTGCTGAAAAACTACATCAATGAACGTTCTTGGAGATAAAACACGAGCACAAATTCAGTGAAACCTTCAACGTGGTTAACTCGTCAGGAAATTGAATGCGATGTGCAGTCTTGTGTTGGCGGGAGAAGCCCTGCACGACAACCTACTTAACGGAGGTCGCGGCACTGACTGAACGTGAGCTGCCAGGTAACTTGGCCCCTGCCCTGCTCGGTGTTGCCCATCACGCATCACAACTGGCCATTTTTCTGGCCAGGTATCGTCAAATCTGCCTTTCTTTTCAACAGAATTCGGTCTTGAAGATCAACCAGCATTTGGAAAGCCACTCAGCAGGATTGCTAGATGTAGAGTGGTATTTACGACCAAATTTTACTTGAAGAAGCCTGGATAGATGATTTTGGGATGAAAAAAGGCCACTCAAGCAACTCTTGATTTCTGAGCACCTCGCCCCTCTCGCCGCAGCGAGCACACAAAGAACGCTTGCTCGGCGCGGGGAATCTACGCATCCTTCCTTACACGCAAGTGCCAGGTGTGGTAACGCGTTCCCCGCGTACGTATTGGGTCATATGTGCACCATTAGATAAATTGCTCATTCACGTACCGGTATGAATGAATGACGTTTCATTCGTTTCGCGATCTCTTTGAGAAATAACTTATCGTACGAGGTGAAATGTTATCGTGCAATTGCATTTGTCATATTTCATAGGAAGGATGAAAATGTACTGGAGCAGTGAAGTGGATTTTCCTTTCCTGCCACTTACAACCTAACCCAACCTACTGTTAACAATCGCAGAAACGCGGTAAGCGTGCTAAAGCTAAGCCACCTCATGCATACGCTCGCCGAGCAAAAGATGCGACTTCGGATGAGGAACACCGACTCATCACTAAGTAAACTTCACTGAACACAAACCTCCTTCATGCATTCCGTTTATCGATGAACATTTTTTATAGACCAAACAGTGCTACTATAGCGTGAGGTCTACCGCCATACATCGCCTACCCAGGTGCAGTTGGAGATGTACAAATGAAGTGTTTAACGCTGGATTAAATATAAGGAGGTAAGTAATATCCATTAGTAATCTAACCTCACTCTATAGTACTAGCTAAAGATATATCTCATGCTATAGTGCGGTAGACCTCACGCTATGGCAGCACCGACTACACAGCCACTTTTGCACCCAACATTTTAATTCTAAGCCTATCATCGTTCCTGAGAACAACAAAGACACAAGTTTTTGAACTATAGAAAATTATTTAATTCACAGTGTTCTTTTTCGCACTCATTATCGTCCAGCACTCAAACAACGAAGTATTTTCGTGAATCCTCATGAAAGACGCATGAATTTATTCGGATGGGTACACTCTCAGCACACTTACTATTCCTGTACTACTTTCGGTGAATGGGAATTATGCAAAAATTACTTTCCCGATTTCCCACTGTCGATGAAAATTTACAAATTTATTGCTGAACTTTAGAAGAAATGTCACATGCATGACTAAGGGGAAAAATCAGTTACACTGATTAGTTTTGGCAACACAATTCTGCCAAAAGTTTAAAATTATGACTAAACTACGCGAAAAATGGAGCTTTAAATGCGAGTCAACAAAATTTAAGATTTCTCTAAAATAACTTTGAATTGCAGTCTCTTATGAGGTCAACTCTGGAACATCAAACACTCGGAAATTCCAGATGAACAAGATAAACCCCTGCGAACACAAAATGTTAATCTTTTCGGCACATAATGAAGCTTTTCTAAATTGTAACGTTGGTCTGAATGAATCATTTCAACACCGCTGTTTGAAAAAAATATGGTCTCAATACTTCAACGCCAGAGCTTGCATTAGTGGAAAAATTATACGAACGAACAACGCGGAAGTGGATGAAATGATCTGGAAAACAAATCATCAAAAGACGTGAAAGTGAAACAATGAGATTGCTGGGATATTAAACAAACAAATCAAATGATAGAATGACATAGAAATTGAACCAACATATGATGTGGAAGGTAAACTATTAGATGAAAAAGAAGTTATACCATCTTCAACTCTTTGACTGCGACGAGAGCCACCGGTGGTACATGGAGAGAATTTTTATAATGCTGCTGACCTACCAGTAGTCACGAACTATTTTCTTACATACGTAATCAAAACTAAATGAAGGCACGATGCAGTTAATGTTGGCTATTTTCAACATTGCTTGCTACAATTGACTCTGAATTTTTGAGTTGAATGTTAAACTTTAGTATTTATTAGCCGCCGCAGCCAAAGTATTAAGGCTTTCTCGGCCAATATGTTCATCGGGTGCTGTGGCGAACTGCTCTTTTGTTTTGTTTATCCAGATGTGGTGGAAACACGGCACACGGGCAGCGTTCTCGCATGGTGTTCTAATTTTAAGGGCACCAAGCAGACTTAAAGATTAAGTATTTTTACTTTTCTCATCAAAGCGCAAAACACGATAAGAAGCCTGAGTAAATCAATCTATTACTAATACGAAAAAAAAAGCGATTCAACAGAGTGCAATTGTGAAAGAATTGCTTCATTGTATGTTCCACCCCAATCTCCATTCGAAAGTTCAGCTTGTAACTGTACTTTTGAACGGGAGATATTTTGCATCCATTTTAAAGTTTGCGGAAAACCTGCGAGCTCTACGTCATGTAACACGATTCTGTTTCTCATACTTCGGCATCAAAATAGCCAACCTTGGGAAAACGGCTTTCTTTATTCACATTTGCTTTAGACCCAGAACTCATTTATCGCTACCGATGGACGAGTAGGATGTTCGTATCGTGTATTACTCACGACAGACGAGTAGGATGTTCGTATCGTGTACTGCTCGCGACAGACGTCCAGGATGTTCGTATCGTGTATTACTCACGACAGACGAGTAGGATGTTCGTATCGTGTATTGCTCGCGACAGACAAGTGGGATGTTCGTATCGTATATTGCTCGCGACAGACGTCCAGGATGTTCGTATCGTGTTTGCTCGCGACAGACGTCCAGGATGTTCGTATCGTGTATTGCTCGCGACAGACGTCCAGGATGTTCGTTTCCTCTATTGCTAGACGAGTATGAAAGCATGAATACAACAGGGCAACTTGAAAACCGACTAATATTCAAGGAAGTTAGTTCGTTGAGGTGATCCTTGGCCTGCGATGTTGAGAGGATCTGTGACACACTTGGAGGAGAAACCTGGTGCTGTGGCGCCCGAGAGCCGCCCTTTGCTGGGCACGATTTGCCGTGGTCATAACCTGCTTCAGACCTGCACGACCGTCGGAAGTAAGAAAAAGGCCAAGCGCTACCCCCTCTCCCCGTGGCCGGGGCGAGGAAGAGTGTGAGAGATGCCGCACCCGGCCGAGAAAGTGCTTAACTTTAATTTGATTTGCTTTCAGTTTTGAGCGAAGGGGAGAAAACATTAATGGTGTACACTCCTGCTGCTGAATTTTGAGTTCTTGTTGGGTAAATGAGACATCGGAACAAAATGAGCAACATGACTCATATCTCGCGTATAAGAAAGAAGACCATCTGCTCCATCGTCCCACTCCATGAAGTCAAAAAAGGAAGCGATGGACTCTTCTATTTCCATGTATGAAGGGACGCTAGCTTTCAGCTGATGCTTCTTTTATCTACATTTTAAATTATAAATAAAAAACCACAAGTTGAATTCCTTTCCCCTCTTATGACTTAAAAACACAAGAAGTTCAAACGAGTGGATTCTTTCCACTTCCGTCGAAAATAAAAGCAGCGGTCGAACGAGTCAGTTGTTCATGAAATCCTCTACGGCCGAGTGAGCACCACGGTAGAGGAAACAAGGTAGAGTTATTTGAATGGAGGAAAATACACCTTATCTCGTTTGGCTAGCCAATACAATGGCTTTATTTCAGAGAGACTTTATGACGTCACCATTGCGACATGTCGTTAGGCCAATAGTGGAGCCAGATTTTGGGGCTAGCAGTGTTGCCAGATGCAATACGAGCGCTGCTATTGGTTCGGTGCCTTGACGTCACCATTGCCACGAAGAAAGACTGGTTCGACCCTACCTCTTCTACTGTGGTGAGCACCGATGGGCATCGGAAGGCACCACAGTTGTGGCTGAGCACAAGGTGTGGAGGAGCTGGTGCGGCCTGGAGATGAGGCATGCCCTCCTGATCGTATCAGGGGCACGCGCGGCGCTCGAGCAGAGCGCAACAATGAAGGAAGCGCGCAAATTTGATGCACGGAATGCCGTCCGCGCCTCGAGTGCGCACGGAACTCGGAGCCGAGATGGCGGATGCGTGCAGATCGGTGTCGTGAACTGGTCATCTCTCCGTCGTTAGGCCTTTGTTCTGGCGCTAATGTAAAGCCAATGCTTTTGGCGAGCATTGCTGCCCCAATAAAGAACTTGGGAGAAAATTGATAAGCAACGTCTTTGTATACCGAGTTCAGTTAGGTGGTATCATGTGAGGGGCATGATACAGCGTCAGAAAAATGTGGTGATTTGAAACGACTAAGTATTCTCTAGATGATGAGAGAAAGCCTACAATTAACTTCGAGATTAATATCATTCCCCAAAAATCCGAAAAGGTCGTTTCTCATCTTCTGAATTACGTCGACCTCTTATTTGGAAGACCTAAAGTTACTGTATCCCTAAGTGGTAATATTACGGTGAAAATATTTATCGAAGTAAGGAACATTTAACTTTGTACCTGAAGTTTTCTTCACTTGGTTTTGATGTATTTTTTCCCGCATTGTGCGCGTGATAGATTCTGAAAAGTTTAGATATATAAACATTGTAATTTATTCATATTTCTTCGAGTTCAAATGATCAATTTACAGGAGGAACAGGGAGCCTTCTGTTTATACATGGGTATACATTAAAGCGCATACTCATGAATTTAGGTAATATTCTATAAAGTATGAACAGCGCAGGACCTGCACACACGGCACGGTGTATCAACAATACCAGCGCAACTTTCCCACGAAGACTTAGACCAAAGATACGAATAAAATTCATAAGGAACTACAGAGACCAAGGTTTTTTAAAAGGAACAAGAGCTGTTTGCGTAGCACAAGACCTGCATCAGAGCTGTGTGGCGTTTTTGAGAAGATGGAGACAATTTGAGCTATGCATTCCTTGCCCTTTATAGCTCGCTCAACATCCAGTGAACTGCGGTTACGTTTACACCTCGATAACTTTATTCTGCTTGTATTTTAATCTACGTACAAGAGAGTACACAACTCATGTTAAGCGTATCAAGTACGGTAAAAAATACGAGTAAAAAGGCGTTAAATACAGTTTCTGCATGACGAGAAAAATTCCTTCTTAACGCTGCACAAAGTATGATTTTTAAAACATGCTTAATTGAGGCACATTATCGAACATGCTTAAGGCACATTATCGAACATGCTCAACACACTCATTGCGGTATGACCAACCGGTGGGTCGTGCTCAAGTTTTTCCATCCGCAAAACGACCCATCGATGGGTCGTTCGAAAAATTGTAACCGATCTTTTTAAATTAACGGTATTTATTTTACCCAGTTGATGTTTGCCATTTACAAAATTTTTAATAACTTTTGACGTTGAATTTGAATTGAATATTGCACTTCAGTTTAACCCATCGCAGTCAAATTTTCAAGGCACATTAACGAACATGCACATTAACCAACATGCACATTAACCAACATGCACATTAACCAACATGCACATTAACCAACATGCACA
>JACJUY010000979.1:0-12186 GCA_014220935.1 Platorchestia sp. MABIK | reverse complement strand
TTAACCAACATGCACATTAACCAACATGCACATTAACCAACATGCACATTAACGAACATGCACATTAACCAACATGCACATTAACCAACATGCACATTAACGAACATGCACATTAACCAACATGCACGTTAACCAACATGCACGTTAACCAACATGCACATTAACTAACATGCACATTAACCAACATGCACATTAACCAACATGCACATTAACCAACATGCACATTAACCAACACGCACATTAACCAACATGCACATTAACCAACATGCACATTAACCAACGTGCACATTAACGAACATGCGCAATAACGAAGTTTCATTGAAGCCTTCCTTTTTGAATGGCAGAAGCAAGTCCCGATAAAAGCCTTAAAGCGAGCTGGAAGTGGTGCAGTGAGCGTGGCGATAGCGCCGAGGTCTCGCTGCCTGCGGGCACACTTTCAAGCCTGGGAATGGCGGGGCTGGGCTGCCGAGACTTGGTCTTCCTCTCATCCTTCCCCCTCCTTCCCCATCTGCTGCCTTCCCCACGCTCTCTTCTCCCACTCCTCAACCCCCCTCCCAATGGTCGTCTTCTTTGTGCACGTTCTTCTCATCTGCTCCTATGAAATCGTTTCTAGCTTATTCTTTCTGTGATTTCAATATTTTTTTTCGCAGGGTAGATTTTGTGTGAGGTTAGGTTTCATGCACGTTGTATTTACAACGTCTCGTCACTATAACGCTGCAGTTGCCACTTTAAAGAACATTGGACTATATTTTTTTTGCGACACCGTTGTAAATGGCGTTATCATCTTCTATTACACAAATACTCCTTCCTAAATCTGCCTGGAAGTCTTCCTTCGTTTTCTGCAAGGCCAAGCCTTCCTCTTTCTCTTTGTACACACATGCACTCGGAGCGATTAGTAGCTTTCTCTCAATGAATTTCATTAAGATTTCGTGCAACTTCAACCTCCTAACGGTGGTCATCCGTAAGTCTGAGGGCCTGTGCTGGAATATCTTATTACTTTCTTCTTGTAACTGACACCTTTTTTCGAAATGCTATAATTTCCTAAGTGAACTTTCTAGCCTTTTTTCTTTCCTCTAAGAGTTGTTCGTTTTCCTTTCTTTTCCCATCAATTCCTTTGAAAACTGCCACGACGAGACTAGTGTTTCAGCTGAATTCATTCCATTGGAATCCGTGGAGCAAAGCAAACTTTTTTTCCAAGTGGTAAAAAATAAAAATGAAGGAGCAATGATAAACTACTTCCTATAAGCTGAACGAAACTAAATACTTATAATAAGTATCGAGAATTTGAGGAAAAAATTCTGAGACTGGGCAAAAATTCACTCCGTTTAACTCTAATGCAACACCATCGTCTGTTACGGAGCATGTTATAATAATCGAAGATTAGATTAGATTATAAGTTAGTTTAAGCCTCCCTAACTGCTACAAAAAAAAAAAAGCGTATCGTAGAGAGGAAGGAAAAAAGGCACTATTTAGTATGGAGATGAGGGAATGCGGAATCTATGCAGAAGTGGTATAAAAACAGTAAGTTGAGAAAGAAGTTTATGAAGAAAGATAAAAGTTGAAGAAGAAAGAAGTAGGTGCTGAAAAACAGGACAGCATTGAACCGAAAAAAGGTGGTCTTTAACACAACAAAAAACCTTTTATTTCAACAAAAAGAAGGCCTATTCAACTCTCAGCTCGGGCCCTCACACATTTTCCCCCTGGGAGCGCTAATTCCCATAGACACAATAGTTGTATCCCCCATAGGGGTAATAATCGAAGAACCTGAAAGTTTTCCTGAGACATTTTACCTTTGTCGAGTAAAAATTGCTCGTCGAGGACAATCGGAGTCGAGTCCGAATGTAGCTGCTCAACTGAGCTTTGGCCAGGCTTCACTTTTTGATACCACACCTGCTTGACTTGACAGCGATACCACGAAAAGAATTTTTCCAAATAGATATTTTGACATATGCTATCGCATGGCATGGGAACATTTTCCGAACTCCACCACGGCGTATATTTACTGCAAGTTGTTGAGCGAGCCTCAATTGGTCGGACATCATATTGAGATTTACTGAGGCAAACTAATCTGTAGGTGCAAGCCATACGTTTACGCAATATCTACAGAATCTCGGACCTCGAGAAAGTTACGACAGAGCTGTCAAGAAGGGCAGGGCGTTGGTGGCGAAAAGCGTCATGACGCCTGCCAGGGGAGTTCTGTAGGTGCTGTGCATTCATGGGGGTGCCCAATGTCTTACGGACACTCAGTTTTAACACTTTGACTGCGGTAAGCAAATCTGAAGTTTAATATTGAACTCAAATTTGAAGTCAATTGTAGTAAAGAATTTAAAAAAAAGAGCGAACATTAACTGGATCATGCCTTCATATAGTTTTCATTAAGTGTTTATGAAAATTGAGCTTTTGACTACTGGTCGATCAGCAGCAATATGAAAATTGTCTCAGTGTACCACCGGTGGCTCACGTCGCAGTCAAAGTGTTGAAACATCAAGTCTTAAAAAATGGCTTATCAAATTTTTCATATCGTATAAGTTCCATACACTGTGCACGAAATGGAATTATGAGAGAAATGAAGATATGTGCAGGTGCACCGAGTCCCAGCACCTCTTCTAGTTTTTCTAGTTGAGGTAAACTTTGTAAAGTAGTTACATGTAAATCCCCTCCTGACCAAACAAGAGTGAAGTAATACCTAATTTTAGAGAAACAACAGTTATAAGACCAAAGAAAAATTGTGACTTTTAGTAAAATTTTAGAAATTGGGCAGAAGAGAATTAATCGATGCGTTTTCACAATATGCGCATTTCATGCAAGAAATATCGTAATGCCACTCCCCGTCACTACCGTATGAATAAGACAAACTTTGAACAAAAAACTTGAATATTCACGGTGCAAAAAATATAACTGATCAAAACTAACTAACATAACATAAAACTAACCTTCACTCATCTATAGAACATTTTCGTATCTCAGTTCATAGAATCAAAATGTAGTTGAAATTGCCACATTTACAGTTACATATCGTTTTTAATCTTACATTACGAGTTTCTTGCGAGAGGAAACGAGAGTTCCATCCTTGTAACATCGTAGCAAGTAAGTGTGTTCAGGTAGAGTATCTGCTAGGAATCAACGATCCGGCACGGGTTTACAGCGCAGAAAAGTCGGATCCAATAACAGCTAATGACGATGTTCCACATTCGGAAACTCTGTTTCTTCATTTTCAAACGAAGATATCTTATCCTCTTTGGAGGCTGAAAAGGTCACATGCAAATTTAGTATCAGAATATTTCTCAACATTCTCCAATGAAAAAATAATTACAATTTTCGAGCACGAGATAAATATACGCTCAGGACTCGGCAGCGTAATCTTCGACTGATATTTTTTCCACCGCAGAGCCGTAAATTTCATTTACCAGCTACGTCTCTTGGTTCTCACACCGTCGCAAAAATACTCAAAGAATAATTTTAGACCGATCTTCAGTGTAATCACTCTATAATAAGCACCAAGCAATAAAATATTCGAGCTTTCTCTTAGAGACACGGGCGTCGTAACTGTCCGAATGGCCAGGGCAGCTGTAATGTGATCTGACTTTTTATAGGACCTCCAATCGTTTCTTCCTTCGATCACGTCTCCTATAACTTTGCAGCTGGAACCTAATACCAGCTCAGGCTGTTAAGCTAACCAGGTCACACACAACGTCTTCTTCTTGTGCGTCCGAGCATCCAGAAATAATCGATGGTGCAATAAATTCCAGATTTTCACGGAGAGATCTCACACAGAGCGGATATGCTGCATTTAGGGATGACGATGACCATGCTTAAGGGGAACAATTCAAATGGGATGTTTTACAATTGACGCTCTCACAATGCTTCAACATTCACTTCCAAGATGAAATGATTTTCAAAGAATTGTAACGAGTGAGCGTTTGGACTATAAACTGAAGGGTTACGTGCTACAATTAATGAAATACTACATCATTACACCTAAGATATGTTCGCACCAGACTTCATTTCTCATCTCAGAACTTCAAAAAAATTATGCTTTTTTTTGAGCTTGAACTGAAGTGGTCGATCATGAAAAAATTTGATTTACACCCTCAGTGCAACCTTCCACTTGACATTTTTCGATTTACAATCAAAATAGTGTATGGTTTTCTTAAACATTCTACTCAATTAGCAAGTTTTTTTACGGCAGCAACGCTTTCATCAATAATAATTTTTCATACAAGTGCCCGATTTAGTTCAAAAGAATATCATATCCACAGTAAGTTCGTTGTGAAGAGCTCGTTCTAGTTACGGAACACAAGATAAAATTAAAAACTCTTTAATACATGGAAATAAATTAAAACGTGACGTGTGGATATTATGAAAAACAAACACGCATAATTACGTGCATAATTTTGAAGATTAAAATTATGAGCGGACTGTGGCACTAGGATCTGTTTTAAGTGAATGACATCACGGTCGATTGCACTATTCGAGAGAGTCCAGATGCCCCATTGGATTTATCGTTGTTTCATAACCTGAACATGTGAGGCTGCATCAGTAAAAAATGTGACTTCTGTACTTGATTACATTTCTCCCCGAACATAAAAGAGACACTTCATTATAAGAAGCGCAATCAGTCCGAATCACCATAACTATTCCATGATCTATTCAATCACCGACTACATTTATCTGAATCTTTAATTTGTTTCTAATGCTAGTTATTTAAACTCCATTTACTTTTACACTCGATATAATTGTTTGCTCATCGCTGCTTACGTGTAAACTGTTTTTGCTTGGGGTCGTCAATTTTACATTTACAATGACAAAAAAAGCGTCTTAATAAACCTTCATACATGGAAACAAAGCGATGGAACTTATTCAATGCAGCATCTTTCGCAACCAGAATTTCTTAAGCTTTTGTCAGAATAAATTGACCTTGTATGGCAATCATTGAGTTGATAGTGCGGTCAAGAAACCACGCGCTGTGTTTCAAATGGAACCGCAAGTCTGCAGTCAAGAATCATCGATTGGTTAACCAAACACCTGAATTCACGGTACTGATTTACAACGATTTACTCACTGAAAGTGCCTCACAATGCGCAGGTTCTGATGACTGAAATCACGCTGCCAAAAGCCATCATCAATTTCCTGGATTATTATCATCACGGAAAGTATACCCCCGTTCGTGACAGTACATATGTTCGCAGAAGCGAAGTGTCACGTGGCCGCGCACGGGAGCTTTGCTTCCAGTCACGCCACCGGTTGCTTCGCTTGTATGACAGCCTATTTCAACACATAATTAGAACGCTGCACGCGTAATACATAAGACTAAATGTAAAAGCAAGAATTGACGTAGAATGAGCCCGAAGTACGATCCTGGATAGGTTGACGAAGGCATCGATGAACCAGAGTTATCGAGTTTACATAAGAGGTTCACATTTACAGCAAGGTAGTCAGCCAACAATGGGTCGGCAAGCCATTTCAAATAGTCACCGAGAATTTTTCGATTTGTAAAAATATTGCACTTATTCGAAAATATTCTCACTTATTCACATAATTATTTTTATTGAGGAAGCTAGTGATAACACTACTTAGACTCCCAACTCGATAATATTTAAGCCGTTTTGTTGAGTTGTATTTAAAAATTGAAAAGATTAGGATCGCTGCGGACGATCCGGATATGGTTTTAGGTTACCGCCGAAGAAAGTTGAGCACCGTTACTGCAAACAATGAAATATAATAATTTCTACGAGCATGTCCTTAGAGACTCTGGTAAATTTCACAGCGTAAGCAGACTAGTTGATATTTGGTGGCTGGAAACGGGATTGGCCCGAATTGTTGGACAAGCTCGCAGGTGCGTTGCTGCGCCGCAATGTTTGCTCCTTTACTCTATAGCAACTGCTAGCGGAAATATTAAATACATTCAACAGTATTGAGCAAAAATGCGGTAGGGATGACAGCTGGCAAATGTAGTAAAATTTCAACTTCCTCCCTCGGAACAGATGACAAAATAAGAGTGAATTTTACACAGTATATTGTTGTACGAGGAAGTTAACCTAGATACTCGGCAAACTTCAAGAACAAATCATTTGAAACTGTACAAGTTTGTGATGAATTGGAACCCAGTAGTTACCCAAGAATTGCGACTAGAATCAAGGAAACAGTCCTGACGCAAATGCCTTGTGTGTTCTCTGGATTTCTATTAGTTCTAAAACACCGTCGCATTCACTTGCGATTTACAATATCTTCAAAACATTAGAAGAGAGTTACAAGTACAATCGGCATTTTGTCACTAACTTGGCATTAAACAATACTAGGAGTAAGCAAGTGAGCGTCCGAATGAAGCCATATTTTAGATTAGGTCTTTTCGCTTTTACCAAAAAGAATAAAACCGTCGACCAACAGATCAACTAGTGTAAGTGAGATGGCTTGCTACCTGTATTGAAACAGCATTTTAAATAGCTCTATTTAAAAAAACTCAAAAAAAAATTTCTACACAGGAACACATAACGTCAGTATTTCCATCTCTGACGAAAAGTTGCTTACAAGAGCAACATTGATTAAGCATACTTCTGTCTAAGCATTGATCAGTCACGTGGCTACAGACAATTCATTAAGTAAATGGTATGGGTTGTGCGCCGTTCCTATTCATTTTTACCCAATCTCCCCGTGTATCAATTCAAAAACGCTTAATTAAAAATCTAATTAAACGTTGACGATTTTATAACTGCCTTAATGAGATAAATTAACATTGCACTCACTGAAATGGCTCACTTTCAGAGGTTACCGAGCTAAAATAAAAAAATTCAATGAACATTGAAGCCGAGAGTTGGCTCAGCTGTTGAACGATGTCAAACCTCTAAAACCAAAATGGTTGTAATGATGTAAGCAAATTCCCAGATATTTTGAAGCTAAGATCCAGCGTTGAGTAAAAAAATTCATGCGTTTTGATAGTATGACGAATTTGGAACTTAGCCAGGCGGCGGTGCATGCCAAAGTTCGGTTTTTGAGCTCAATTTTAACTGTTCAGAACTGATCAGAAGACTGCTCAACATCAACTGCAGGCTGTTCAAAAGAGCGCCGAACGAAAAATTAACGCACAGGTGGGAGGTCAAAATTGACTGATTCCTGCACATGTCCGACTTTATGTGCGATCGTACAATAAATGTGTGAGATGCAGCTGCCATGTGTTGAGTTTGAATGAAGAAGATTTCCGAAGTAATCACCCACCATCGAGTTCGACCACAAAATCATTGCCTTATTTGCTGGAATCCTATCAACGTGATCAATGGCGCACCCTAATTTACACACCCCAGAATACGAGCCTCCAAAGCTCCATCTCGCCAAATACCAGGCTTGAACTGAAGAATTTCTCAACTAGAAGTGGCTTGGAGGAAGTTTCTCAACGAGGGCAGAGGTGCTGAAATGATTTCCGCCGCCTCGAAATCAAATCCGGGCGCGCAACGTAGCATTGAACGGCGGGGCTGCACTCGAGGGCTCATTATAGCAAGTCATTAGGAGAGAATCAGGGCTGCTGGGATGCCACTCTCCCTATTTTTACGGTAAAATAAGGGTTTTCGCTCGGAGTAAAACGTGTCGAAAAGTCTCTACAACATCCAATTCCCATATCTAATGCAGCACACCGCGCATTACGCAGTTTGCTGAGGAACGGTTGTTACGTTTTGGAACATCCTCATTTTTTCTCATCAGAGGATTTTAAAATTCTATCTCTTTATGAAGACTAGGGAATTAGTTGCCTGTCGCTCAAATCCATTTAGATTTCTGATCAGATCTACATATTCGCTGTGAATTTTAAAGTGTCGCTTCTCTACCTCTGAATTGTAATTTAGTGATACGTTACAAAAAGAACGACGGTTTGGATGAAAATTTCAAGCGAATTTCTTAACGAAAACTCAAATTTCCCTAAGAAGTTGTGGAAGTTAGAATACATAGCGTCTGAGCAGCACGAACGACTGATTGGAAGGCTGATCACCTGCTGCGAAATTAATTATGCCTCGCGAGGTGATGAATGCTTTTAAAACTCCTGCCGACAGTGTTACCTGTGAAAACATTAGTTTCATTCACATTTTTCGATTTGGCCTCCGAGGGAGTATGTCAACTGACCCTTGTATGAAAAATGAATTCCTCTTTCCCATCAACAGCTGCAGAGAGCCGCGCTGTGGTTCTTAGGGAATGAGAGATGAAGTATTGATTTCTTGAGCCCCGCTGTGGAGTAAAGAACATCTGCGAGATCTCAACAGCAAGGCAGAGGAGTCATCAACATAAGATTTCTCAAAAATTTAAACAAAACATTATTCAACTCAGGCAGGAAAGCCAAATTAATTTTCATTCAAATTCTGCTTCAGCTAGTTTTCTTTTTGAAGTATTGAGACACTCAGCTCCGCTATGGAATGTAGCTGGACGCGCTGAATGTACATTTAATGATAGCGCAGTCGCCATTTTGGATGGAATGCTGAATGGTTCCTAAAAAGCCGAGTAATGCTGATCCATGTCTTAGTTTTATAGCAAAGAATGGCACCCAGTGACATCGCGTTACAGCTGCACCAGCGGCATTAATGCAGTCCGCAATAGCAACGTTTTACGACAGCTTTAAAGGTAGAATCAATCCTCTTTATACGGATTCAGCATTGTCTAAACAAAAGTGGTCATACAATAAAAAATGAGTGGATTCTTGTCACGATTCTAGTACAACGGCATCCCGACATCGCTGGGGCTGTTGGTATAAGACATGTTGCTCATGTGGTTGCCTAAGTTTTATGTCTTGGTGGCTACCAAGCAGCCGTAGCAAAATCAGAGGCTACTACATTAATGCAGCAGCTTTTCATACCGAAAACAAACACTTATCACACTTGATGCACTAGTCACTGAAGCCTACATACCGTTTTTGCTTACATGTACGTATACATTGACGTTCAGTCATTAAAATCTAGCGTAGTGTAAACGACATTCAGCGTATAATTAGCAGACACACTTGTAACACTTGCGGCACCAGTCATTGAAGCCAACACTGTTTTTGCTCACATGTACACACCTTGACGTTCAGACAAGAAAATCTAGCGTAGTGTAAACGACATTGAGAAAATAATTCTAGCGCTGCTGAAGCTTGGGTGCGACTCGCGTCCTCGCGGTGGCCAGCTGCAGCGGCGAGGAGTCAAGGACCGGAGGGCGGCGGAAGCAGCGGCGGTCGGGCTGACCTGCGGGGTCAGGAATGTGCCGCGGGCCGTGCGGGGGTCAGAGCGGGTCACGGGATGGTGGCGGGAGGGGGACAGGAGGCGAGAGGGAGGGGAGGGGGATATGGAACGAGAGGGAGGGGAAGGGGATATGGGACGAGAGGGAGGGGAGGGGGATATGGAACGAGAGGGAGGGGAGGGGGATATGGGACGAGAGGGAGAGGAGGGGGATATGGGACGAGAGGGAGAGGAGGAAGAGGGACGATCGAGAGGGAGGGAACGAGAGGAAGGAACAGCAAGTTTAAAGAAAATATATCGAATTGAAGGTAGACAAGCAGCGTTAAGCGCTCGAGAAGCTATTCCTGAATAGCAATCCTATCATTTTTCAGCTAAACTGAGTTTTCCAGCTAGCAGTTTCACTAGCCTGTATACATCTATACTCTATAAACGAAAGAAGTTTGGGTTGAACTCCAGCTGTGAGCAGAACCGTTGAAGGTAAATTTTAGTTCATCACAAAGTATTTAGGTTTTGTACATTAGAACGGAATTACAGGCATGCGTCACTTCCAAAGTTGATTCGCGACGTGTGAGGGACCGCTAGGTAGTCTGCAAAATGATGGGTGGTCGCGCTACGTGCTTCTTGGCGAGTGCAAGCTGTTATCCATTTGCGTGTTGACTGCACGACGCAGGTAAAAACTAAACGCATTGAAGTTACTTTAAAGCTGTACTGTTATCTACAGAGAAATACCTGTTTTTGTAAGGAGAAGTTGGATATTTCTGTAGGACATATTCAAAACTACAGCGCTATTGTAAAGTTGAATTTCTTCTTAAGCGGTACGAAATTCAGAAACGAAATACAAATACTCATTTATAGTATCTAAGGAAAATAGAGTGCTGTATAAGTTAGATTAAACATTCCTAATCCCAGTAGAGGTGTTCCCAAGAAAAGGAGCAAGGCCCCATCAAGTATATGTGGAAGCAAAAAAACGGGGAATCCATGCACAAAGTGCGTCCCCTCATCCTTCGCGTAGAAGTAGCAAGATTAGAAGTTTATGAAACAAGATAGGTGGGGAAGAAGAAAGTAATAATTGCTGATAAAGGACAGCAGAAAACTAAAAAGGTCCCTACAAAAAAAAAAACTATTCTAACCCAACTAAAGAAGCCTTACCTTACAATCAATTCGGGACCACACACTTTCCTCCAGGAAACGGTAATTTCCTCTGATGCAATAGTTGTAGCCCCCTGAAAATCTCGAGGGAAAATACAATTTTGGTGTCACCGTAAAGCCTCAGCATGAATTATCTCAGAATCCGCGAACGTTGTCGCTAATAAGCTGCTAACTTTGGGCTGGGAAAGTGTACAGCGATTTCATCTTTACGACATGGGAAGCATTTCATGTGACAAGCAAAACTGCAACCCGTTTTCGTCAAAACTATGGCCAGGACACTCCTGACCATGAATGGTCAAGGCGTTGACTGGCAACCGCAAAGGCGTTGACATCGTCATCAACGTAAATTATCGGCTGCAGGGAACTTACTCTGACGTAACCCTTCCCGCAACTCGAGGGGTCGTTATACGAGACTGCAACTTTACTTGGTCGGGCTGATTTTTGTACGCCTACCAACTCGGAAAACGTGAAGCTGCATGGTAGCGCAAACAACCAGGAGATTATTTGTAAAGCAAATAGTAAAGAGAATTTAGTAAGATATCACTCATGAAGTCATAGTAAACAAGACTGCAACTTTACTTGGTCGGGCTGATTTTTGTACGCCTACCAACTCGGAAAACGTGAAGCTGCATGGTAGCGCAAACAACCAGGAGATTATTTGTAAAGCAAATTAAAACGAGGATTTAGTAAGGTATCACTCATGAAGTCATAGTTTGTATGTGTGTAGTAAAATTGGAGTATCGGAAATTTTAAGCCAGGAAAATCTCGTGAATTGGATTATTTTCAGGTAAGACATTACTGCAAATATTACTCAAGTGATAAAAATGTTTTTACGATGGAATTGCACGCCTTGAAAAAAATGCTTCCTCCATTTTTCTGGAAAACGGTCACTTACGTGAGAAAATGGATGAATATGAATTATTCGTTATCAAGGTTTTTCTGAGGGTCATTTTTCCAGTAATGAATCAAATTCCATATCAGGATGAAAACACGTGGAGGAGTTAACAAAATGGCGTAGGCAGAGCAAGTGGAAGTTTTGAAGGAAGGCACATGCGCATATCGCAGTTCAATGAACTGCCTCGGTGTTGGGAACCAAATGGTTGCGCGCTGAGCAAGTTTTGGACGAGTTTTCCTCCAAAGAATTCGGATTTCACAGATGCCCCATTTGCTCTCCAAGTGGTCTATTAGACTTCTATTCCAAGCCTAATACTTGAACAACTCGAAGGCTTGTTCAGCCTCCCTTGAAAGATCCGTTGAAAGAGATGATGTTAGTAGTTTTTGAATTCTTGGAATTAAGGCGACAATTGAGTTTTCTTAAAAGAATACAAGTTTAGCCGACTTGGGCCATTAATTGAGATTTTTAAACGGAAATCTATAAGCTTGAAATCAAAATGATCGTATTGAAACTCGTGTGAAAGTTGTGCGACAATTACAAACATTAATTCTATTCCCAACATTAGGAAATTAAGCATTGCACACAAGTTACGAGAGGAAATGTAGCTCTTTGAAAAACTACCCTCGTTTCAAACAGTTAGGTTTGGGAAAAATTGTTTTCAGAAAGTGAGATACGTAGAGCAGCGGTTCTCTGCTATTGATCGTCTCAAGGCAAAGTCATTCCCTGCACGACTCAACATTCAAATGGAAGATGCCACTGAAACTTCGAGACTTCCTCCTCCGTTCGATAGTGTTGCCTAGAGTTGCTCTTGAGTGATATGTATTCACAAACTCATGTGTACTCGAATAGGGGACACAACCGTGCAGAAGTGCTGGTTTTTCATTGAAAATCATTATGAGAATCATCATTATGAGAATCATCATTATGAGAATCATCATTATGAGAATCATC
>JACJUY010000978.1:110416-171987 GCA_014220935.1 Platorchestia sp. MABIK | reverse complement strand
GGGGGGGGGGGGGGGTGTAGTTTCAGTCGCCGTTTGAAATAAAAGAATAAAAAGATTGCTGAAAATTAATGTCTGGCCCCCCCGAAATTTTCGGCTGGCTGCCCCACTGCATATACATATTTATATACACACACATACACATCCAAATTCACATACATACACTCGTGTACATATATACGTATAGAAAATGAATATGAGAAAAATAATAAAAACATCAAACAGTATTCGCCCAGCTACATCGAAATGACAGCTGTATTGCTCAGTGCAACCGAAAGAAATGACGAAACGAAATAAAAATGACTTCGAAAAACGTCAAAATGAACTAGTTCCTAATTCTCTAACAGAATTTCAAGGGAAATCTAGTGACAGACCAAGAGCAACGATAAAAAACATCTCGGGTTTCATATCCTTTCAGTATTCTCTTCAACATCATACGGACATGGGTTCATGTGATAATGTGAAGATACTGTGGTAGCCGCAAATCACTATGAGTAGCAAATATCTACAAGATTTTGGCACGTAGACGTAGATTAATCAGTGGGCCAGTATAATATTTTCATTTTCTGAAATTTATTGGCATTTCTGATTTGGAGCTTAGTACTAACTGGTCGCAGATAAAAAAAGGAGGAATAAAAAAATGCTTTTTTCCCCCCAAAAAAGTTGATGTATGGAATGTGTTACAACACATTGGATCTTATTTTTTTTTCGTAATATATATAGGTTTTTAATTGATGAACAAACCATTCGAGGAGGACAATAGCCTTGTTAGGGGTTAATTATGTCCTTGAGAAAAACAAACAAAACCTGTTCTCTGGGAGATTTCGTCCATGGTAAGACGACTGAAAACTTATAAATACTACTATAGAAAAATACTACTATAAGTGAAAAATAAAAGAAGAAAAGGCACGAAAACGCTCTACCGAAGCCGACTGAAACACCGTCGTAAATGATTTCAAAGTAGTAAGACAAGGCTTGCCAAAATTAATTTATAAAAAACATATCGAAACACTCACATCTAGAAACATGTAAACAGAAATGAACACAAAAATGAATTTCAGAGCTTGTTCATCGTACGGATGGTAAATCTCAACACAGAAAAAGAAAATGAAAATGAAAAATTAAAGTTTTTATATGAACGACTTTTGTCCTTCTACGTACAGCTGATGTGGCTGTGTTGCTCATAATAGTCGACAGAAATACGTATGATAAAATTAAAATGACTTGGCAAACTCAAAAAACAAAAGAGATAATTGCTAATTTTTTACAGAATTTTTAGGAAAATCAAGTTACAGTTAGAGAGCAACAACAACAAATTTTAGGTTTCTCATCCTTTCAGTATTCTCTTTAACCACATTTGGAGACATGCGATAAAATAGAGGCAAGGTGAGAGATTGTTATGGCTTATGAGTAACACGCAGCTGCAAAGTTTCAATATGCAAACTACATATGTTGAAGGCTAAGTGTGAGGACTTCGCGGTGTGGATAGTAGGAAGTGGACAAAGCCAGCTAAAATAAGTATAGGCATTCCAACATCGCAGAGTTTGAAATGCTGACCCCAAAGTAGCAATGAGTGTATTTTAGGCAATCGTTTTGGTTCGAAATTCACACCGAAGTGTTGCAGTCCATTTTTCTCTATGACTGAGATGTGAAATGACGTGACACATTTACTCTAAATTCTTTTACAGTTTTAAAGTTTTTCATATGCTGGGGAAGCATATTCCACAAAAGAGCTCCAGAAACTGAGAGAGCTTTTTGTCCCAAGTCAAATGAACCGTAACTGACAAAGACATCATTCCTCCGTTTTTTTTTTTTTAATATTGGTTGGAAATTATTTATCACATCTGCGTTAATCTGAGGGAGGTACAGAGATGAGAACACTTGTCGAGCATTTTGGATCATGAATCTTTCTGGTATTGCGGTCCAGCCGAGTTTTCTTAAGAGAGGGGTGGCATGATTGCGTTTCTTGAAATTACCTTTGCATACCACTTTGGCGCGAAGTTCATACGTTTTTGCAACTTTTTTTGAAGATTTTTAGCTATATCTCCCCAGACTAGACTACAGAAGTCCAAACGCGATAAACTAAAGACTGAATCACCAATAACCTAAATTTTTCATCAAGTGTGTCCTTAATACGATCAAAGAACATTAAGGTTCCTTTAATTTTGTTTTGTTTTTTCGTGTGGTTTGAAAGTCATATTTGGTCGAACCAAACACCAAGATTTTTTACCTTATCTACTGGTTCAATTTTGTCGTCTCCAAATGTTAGCGTAACTTTTGGTAAATTTCTGATCGTATTCTGTGATCCAAAAATAATACATTGCGTTTTACTTGCGTTAAATTTGAGGCCATTTTGGTGATAACAAAATTCCAGGCTTCTTAGATTTTCAGTTTAGGCTTGTGTTTCTTTCAAATCTGATGTCGAACTTGACATGGCAATTTTCACATCATCATTAGCATACATGGAGATTTTTGTATTTGCCGGCATCGTGTTGAAAGCATTGATGAAAACAGAAAATAGGAGCGGGCCGAGCATTGAATCTTGGGAAACGCCAAAACTATTTGGGATGAATGATGACATTTTGTTATTCAAGTACACTGCATGAGAGCGGTTAAGCTTTCGAACCAATGATTGCCTATTCTGAGGGTCGAAATTTTTTGCTGAAGTTTTTTAAGCTCAACAGCTGCCGAAAGCTTTGGAGAGATCAAGCACTAGTAGGAGTGTCTACTTTTTTGGTACATATCATTGTGTATTTATTCTGTTATGTTAAGCAGAGCGTCTTGAGTACTGGTGTTTCTCCTGTAAGCATATTGATTGCGGTGAAGTAGATGTGAATCGTCTATGTAAGAAGAGAGCTGGTGTGTTATTACTTTTTTAAATATTTTGGACACAACAGGTAAGAGACTGATTGGTCTGTGGTTTGACGCTCTATCGCTATCGCCAGATTTATGCAATGGCCTAAATAATGGATAGTTTCCATTGCTCGGGAAGCTCGCTTGTGGCTCTAGATGTATTCATCATCTAACAAATCTGGGTTGCTGGAATAGGGAAGCTGTCTCTGATATATTGGAGGCTAATGTCTTCGTGTTCAGTTGCTTTAGTTTTTTTAATGAGCGTATAACTTTTTGTCTCTCAATGATGCTAAACGGCCTTGGTCTCCGGAGATTTGCTTCTAATATTTGGGGATGGAACATTGCTCAGATTCGTACCTGTAGATGTGTTCAGAACGATCCTGGACACTTCGTTGAAAACTTTTCCGCATTCGTTAAGGGCCGATACGAAATTTTCATTGAAAAGCGAAACTTGTAGATTGGCATCATCGGTGTTTTTCATGCCTTGAAATTCGCTCCATCTGCCGGAAGCTTTTCTTGCAATACTTCAGGGGAGTAGTACTTATTCATGCTATTTGTTATGTAACAGAACTTTTGTTTCCCTTTTACAATATTGATTAGACATTCTACCGAATGGTGATCAAAAAAAGAAGGTAAAATCTCTGTGCAGACTATTGCTTGGGGACTGTTTGTAATTGTTAGGTCAAAAAGAGTTAGGAAGTGTTAGTAATGCGCGTTGGTTCTTGAACCATTTGTGAATGATTAAGTCTGTGCAGCATTCTGTTTAGCTGATTGTTTTTGTTGGTCAGATCTACGTTGAAATCTTCGAAAACATAGAAAGACTTTTTGAATGCAAAGATTAATTTGAGCGTATTTTCAATGAAATCTGATGTTGGACGTAGAGCTGCTGACGGATATCTGTAAAGACTGCCGATAATGAAAGACTTGTTTTTGTTTACTTGAACACTGAGCCAAACCATTTCTATGTCTTCAAATTTTTCTTTTATTGGAAATAAAGATGTTGAGTAGATATCTTTGATGAAAATGTATGAATCGCTACCTCTGTTATTCCTGACTCTGTCATAACGGTACAATGTGTAGCCGGTAATGCTGAAATATGAACTTTAGACTCATGAATCGGACCATGTTTCAAATACGCATTAAATATCGAAATCGCTAGATTTCAACATTACTCTTATGTCATTCATTTTATCGTTGAGACTGTGAGCATTTATGTGCAATATTTTGATATTATTTATCTCCATAGGCAGATCTTTATTTGAGTTATTGTATTTGCTAGGTCTAGAACAGCATTTGGTAGCTTCTAGGTCATTATTGCTGCGTTCACTGGTAGTGATATGAGTTTAAGGTGAAAATTCCATTTGAGCAAAGTTATTTAGTCACAAAATTGGGGCAGGAGCGGCACAATTTTCATAACGAAATTTTACGAGGGTGATATAGTTGTCCTGCTTCCGGTGTATGCTTACAGGAGGACAATTTATCAGAGCATCTGATGTAGGGTAAATTCTTGTTTTCAAAATCCCATTGTTGTTTTCATCAAAAATGTGAATTGGTGTTCTCGTCACATTAGAAAGTATTTGGGGGTGTGAGGTTCCCAACTGCATGCTAGAAGACTTTTCTATCGATGTATTGATCGATAAGTAGTTCGAAACTGCCACTGTGCATGTCAATGAATTTTGCATACTGGTCTTTGTTTCTGGAGCTCTCAGATTTGATTGTTTTTTTTTCAGAGCTAGATAATTCCGTTGCGAGGTTTGTTGCGATGCAAGCTGTGTCGTTACAGTGTGGGTGAGACAGTGTCCGTCACTTCAAGTGTAAGCAGGCTCTATTTTGAGCGATCGTTTCAAGTTATCCAGTGTGCCTGCAACGCGCGTCTGTAAATTTGGTTCACTGTTGATTTTTCGGTATCAGTATTGGTTTGGTCGTACGTTGGCGGCTTTGCAGAGGCAGGAGTTTTTTCCTGGGGGAGTTTTCCATTGAGGTGATTGTTTACGAGACAGCGCACGGGATTTTTGATTTTTCGGAAAAAGGTTTGATGAGCAATGAATTTTTTAAAATTACATATTTGATTTTCTTTGGAGTGGTTTTGAATATCGTTATTTGCTTGACTTTCCCCTCTTCCTGCGTACGTATTGAAAAGTCGAGGATTGATTGAAAAGGAGGGCATGTCACAGTCACTTTTCGTGTCTGCTATTAGTAGCGCTAGTTTATTGTTCATACTTACATTATAGTGGACTGAGATCGAGTTGGAGAAAGGGTCTGGTTCATTCGAGTTCCTCACGCTGTGGATAGGTGAGATACTCAAAGCTCTGCTTGATGACGCTTTCAATTTTGAAGAGTCTGGTTTACTATGTGCACTGACGTGCATGGGCAGATTTTCTTTTTCAGAGTTTAAAGTGAGAATATTTGTTTCGTTCCGTTTAGTTTTCGATTCATTGGAGTGATTCGCAGTTCCACTTACTTCCTGACATTTGTTGAAATGAGGACAATGTGGCACTGTGATTCGAAATGTAGATTTCATTGCGAGTTGTCCAAGAAAACAAAAGTTTTCTTCGTGGGTGCGAGGCCATTAGGAGTCATTGAGTGCGTCAGCATTATTATTTTCTGGGTAACTTTCAAGTTGAATCAAGTTTAAGCGAAGATTATTGCAATAATTTATCGCTCTGTTGAATTCTTGTGCACTGCAAGCATTAGCAATATAAATACGAGAAAGTACGTCCTTCCTTGGAATTATTTTTTTTTAATCTTAGCTACGTCTGTATCTATATCGGGAGTATACTGGCGACTCCCTCTGTTTTCTAATAATAGTGCATTATTACTCGTTACAATAGGCCACACCCTGTTATATGGGCAGAGACCATCGGAACTTAGTTTATAATTATTAAATCTAGGCATGCGATTTATAGTATGGAGAAGGTCATCAATACGCCCAGAGGGAACAGTTTGGATCCAACACGAGCGATCGATGTCCTTCCTCTTGATTGTGCTTAGGATACTGTTACCTAGCAGCAAAGTATCATAAGGTTCTTGACAATAGGAGTCGACATCAGAAGAAATCCTGGCAGGTACCTCAGGCGCAAGGTCATGAGAACTTATTTGCGAATTTAAAGCAAAAAATTGCTCGGTTAAGATTTGAATCTTTGATACTGTAGAGAAAATCGACGACGGGCTTGGAGTCACACGCTGTCTAATTGATTTATTTAAAAAATGGAGCTGTGAGAGACAGATTGTGAATAATTTCATGAATTTTTCGAGAGTTATTTGTCTGAAGCGGGTGCAAGTACCCATTAAAAGAAGTGGCAGTGTCTTTTGTCTTGCTCTGTACTGGAAATTTTCATTTGTCATCGCAGCTTACGCTCTGGGGTATTTTACTGCCATGGTATCGGCTTGTGGGCAAATATTATCGAACATACCATCTGGAGAATGAGGAGAGTTTACCACGCTTGAAATGCCTGGACATGATTCCTTATTATTAATAACAACTATTCTGTCCTGTACTATACTGAAGAGGATGTCGTTAGTGTCCTCGTCGATGATGGACAATTCTGAGCGTTGTTGGTGACGTAGAGCTGTGGAGGTAATGCGCTGTTGCGCTCGTTGAGATGAGGCGCAGGTAGTTGTGGTGCTGCAGCTGAGGTTTGACTGCTTGGAACCTTCAAATGATTGATGGATGTATGATACTCGTAGATGTGTTTTCCCTCATCAGGCGATATTGGTTGTACGTCTTCGCTGACGTTGCTTTGGAAGGTGACACCTCCTGTGACGGGAGTATACTGGCGACTGATTGCGAGTCTCCTGACCACTAAGATCCAGTGGGCATGAGGTTGAAGGTCTCATGCCCCCAGGCATTGTGTTTAGCAAAGAAGTATTTCGGCCTTTGAGAAAAGCATTTTTTCGGGATGCCTTGATGGGCAACGTTTGTTTAAATAATGACACTTTCCGAGCTGCGAAGCGAGTTCCGTAAGGATGCATTGTGCGTTATTTGTGCAAAGCTGTCTCTGGATTCCGAGAACGTAGGTTTGGTATATTTATCGGTGATCCTGATTCGTTAATTTTTACTTCGCTCGGTGTGCGTTTATGAAAAGTAAGGTAAATTGAAGCCGTTCATCGAGGTATTTAAGCTTTGAGCTGAGAGAAGATAGAGTTGCCCTTTAATACTAAGGGAGGGAGGCGAGGAAGAAAGGGAGCGGGGGTTGGACTTGAACAATGACGTCTTATTAATGAAGGTTGGTTACGCTCAGTGGTGCGCTGAGATCAAGATGTCTGTTTCTCGAAATTTGTTGTAGGCAATTTCACATTTTGTACGACCAGGTGACAGTCTGCGACACGAGTCGTGATTATTTTTTAGTTCACAGAGAGTTTCTTCCTGTTTGAAGGACGTTTTAATTATTCAACAGAATTTTAACAATTCGACAGAACAGAGCTATATTCGCTAACGGTTACGCCATAATAACTGTGATGTTGATAAGTAAAGACCATCGATCTAAGGGAAACGAACGGTTTTTCCTTATGAAGTTTCCTAAATTAACAAAAAATACTTCAGGAGCGAAATCAGCTTTGAGGTATTCACAACATGTTTAGAATATTTGAATGGATGTTCAGAGCCCCAAATTTTATGGAATTTACCTAATTTCACACATCAGTTCATTGTGAATGGAGCAAAAAAACTAATCGTCTCCATGTACAATATTGACTGAGAAATATCGTTTTTTAGAAATAATTCCCTTTGAGGAAGAGGAGGAGGGTAGGGGTAAATTCCAAAAATTTTAGGGCTCTGAACATCCATTCGAATGTTCTAAACATGTTGTGAATACCTCAAAGCTGATTTCGCTCTTGAAGTATTTTTTCATTAATTTAGGAAATTTCAAAAGGAAAAACCTTTCGTTTCCTTTAAGAACATGTGCACGTGTAACAGGCTGACTGATAATTTTTAATAGTGGTAGGCATCGATCCTCAAAATATCAGTCCGATCCCGAACTTCCGATCCCGGTCAATGGCTAATTCCGTATACGACCTCCCGATCCCACTCCAAAAAATTAAAGCGATGCCGAACTTCCGATTTTTCGATCCTAAGATTTTGACAGCGATCCCCGGTTTTTAAAGCAATTTTAAAGTAATTCAAATTCAATTTGATTATGCGACGTCACATATATAACACTGATATAGAATGGAACACATGGATTTTAAATTTAATTTTTGTATCATTTACATTTCAAATACCAAATAGCAACATGTCTACTCTACTGACCCTACTAAACTCTATCCCATTTAATTACATTACATGAAACAAATGCGACACTCTTTGTCATTTGGTTTGAATCGCCCCGTACAGACCTCGTCTTGCTCTTTCAACTCCACCTCGTGGGCTTTCCTGAGGATGAAAATGTTGCCCTTCAAGAAGACGAGGGCCTCAAAGTTCTCTGTAGCCAGGGTCGCTTAGGCCGGAGGATGGCCGAACACGCGCTTGATCGAAGTGGAGCTCGAGAGCGGCGTGTTATACGGTTTTTGAAGTTGCGTGCAAGAAGAAACGACATCTATGCAGGACGTATTAGTCATCTTCGTTTTAATTTTTTTCCGTTACGGCCGGGATCGGACTTACATTTCGCAAGAGCGATCCTCGCACTTCCGATCTTTTCCACAGGGAGGTTCCGATCTTCAAGTCCGATCCCAATGGGGAAGATCGATCGTGATCGGAAGATCGGACTTAGAATCCGGACGCCCACCACTGATTATTATTAATGCAAAAACTCATTTCAACACGCTTTTTCACACAAATCCTTCCTCAAACAATCAGCTGATGCAATATGTTTGTAAACATGGCTCAAGTAACCTCAAAATCTCGTTTTCTGTTGCGTTTTCGGATTTTGTCAAGAGTTACTCCAGTGAGAGTTACGCTGATAACTCTGGGGGTTATGACTGAAAAACCGCCTCTGATGTGGCCTTAGAAATGTCCTACTCCGGATAAGGGCATGCTTCTCAACGGACGAAAATTTCTTTCAAGAAGCATCCCACCTGTCAGGTAATATTAGGTTCGTGTAAGCTCATGCACTTATTTTGGTTCATTTTCGTATATCTTATATAACATTTTCGATTCAGAGCAAATAAATTAATTCAATGTGGACAAATCTTTGTAACAACGACTGGCAGATCGGTTGTCACGTTTGAAAACAACGCATTAGCATTACAGTGCGTAAAATCGGTAATTTAATGCTATAATGAATAATCAGTTTTCTCGTCCAAGTATTGGCTATATTTCAATAGGTTTGATAATAGTATTTATATAGAATATTTTCATTACTAGGACATCAGTTCTCAATGGCGTGTTTTTATATCAGTTAGTTTTATCCGCAGGATGTCGTATGATTCAGATTTGAATACCCAGCTGTGCTCTAGGGTACTGATATCAAGTGTTGTGTTCAGAGTTAGATTAGTCGACTTGCGTATACTGAATACAACAGTCGTAGCCAGAGGGGCCAAATGTTGCGCTTAACACCTAAAGCTAGCCTGGCTTGCTCTGAACGGGATGGTCGCAGGAACACAATCTGTCGGGAAATGAGTAATTCAGTTTATTAAGTTTTCATTTGCACGGTTTATGTTTCTAATGTATAGCAATTCATCAAATACTTCAGCTACAGTCGCCTATGGGGAAAATAAGCACAAGGCGTTAGCCCTCCGAGGTCATGCGTCTTTGCTAAATCACGAGAAAATAAATTCATTTGTTGAACTCCGTTTGTTTTAACTCTAATGTAATTCAGTGGCAATTTGAAATGACTATTTATCGGGGGACTTATCGTCGTAATTGGCTCATTTTCTGCGATGAAAAAGGCAATTTAGGTGTTCTTTACTGTAACATTCATCAGCATTGCAGCTATGTTTTTTTAATAATAGTGCATTGTTACTCCTTACAATAGGCTACACCCTGTTATAACAATCTGTCTAATTATCTCAAACTTTAAGAAATCACACGAAAAATGTACAGTATTCGACAAATTGAAGAATTTTATTGAACAATTTTTGGAAAATGTCGTGTAGTCTTCAAATTTGCGGAAATTGGAAAGATTCGTTTCACAAGGTGTGGCCTGTTGTTAATGGGAGCAATTCACATTTATGGAGAAAAATCGTTGCACTGCTTATGCAACTTCTGGAATAGAGTGAAGGCTGCAAGACAATGGGTGTAATGAGAAAAGTTTTTAAATGCAGGAGTAAGAGTATGAGTGCTAAGAGGGGACTGTTAGAAAGCTTAATCATGCCAGTTTTACTGTATGGAGTCTTAGGGTTTGAGAGCAGCTGAGAGGAATAAGCTGGATGTGTTTGAGATGAAGTGTTTGAGATGAAGAGGAGCATGTTTGGAATATCAAGAAGAAATAGGATTAAGAATGAGTTGGTTAGCGAGCAGAGGGGTGTTGTCAAAAAGATGAGTAGACGGGTGGATGAAAGAGTGCTTGGATGGTTTGGGCATGTTGGATAAATGAATGTTGAGTGGTTCGTAAAAAAGATTTATACGCCGGAGGTGAGTGGTACTAGAGTGCGAGGAAGGTCACGGATGAGTTGGATAGATGAGGTGAAACGTGCATTGTATGAGAGGGGTCTGACTGTGGACGTGCCGAGAGGGATGACTGCAGACAGAAGTGAGTAGAAGCAGTGCATCGGGATGTAATTATTTGACGCGGCCACTGGAAGCCTGCCCGCATCTGGGGTCTATGTGTCTATGTGTCCTGTCATATGCGGGGGGAGGCTGCACACAAATGAAGCGGTCGGGGTAAACCGGTTATGGCTGTCGGGCCTGACTTCGGGAAAGGGTTGTGCTGGGCTGCTATTGATCCGGGCACTTCTGGTGCGGCCGGTGCTGCCTCTCTCGCCTCCTAGTGACTAAGGATGAATGATTGTGGCCTGCTGTCGGCTACCCTTCTCGTAAGGAGGAATAGCCTGGTATATGTATGGAATAGAGTGCTTAAAGTGGCTAATTTATCGTATAAATAACGAGACAATGTCGATTACGAACCCAACGAACCCAAAGTCACTCATCCTTCTGAAGGCGTTAAAATCTACCGGTAAATTCAAAAATAAAAATTACGATCGGTCCGAGGGTAAAAATAACCGGTAATTGACCGGTTGCAATCGTCGGACTTCGTCGATAACGAATGATAATTACCGGTAATTTATCGTTAATCCAACGATAATGTGAGACATTCTCGACACAAAACCGATAAATTCAGACGAAAACTATTGTCGTTCAGACGATAAAATTCAGACTGAATTGTTTGCTTGGTTGTCTGCCCGGGCCTACTTTAATCGTGTAAACTGGATACCTGAACACTGAGTAACGACTCAAAGTTGTTATTTGTATTACAATGAATTAATCTACTCTAACAAATGCTCATAAAGCTCTAATAATCTTGTTAGGTTGCATTCTTTGTTTGGTTTTCCCAAATTACTCGCTATTTCTGCTAAGACAGCTCAAATTCAGGACAATGCTTTCGGTTATAAAATGGAAAAAAATTGCAAAACAAATTTTTACGAATAACAGAGAAAATTCAACCTCATTTTCACGTTGCAGAAGCCATTCAGTAATCAGTGGAAAAAATATCATGTTCTTAGTTCAATTTAAAGTAATCCCATACGCTGTCTCGTGGATACGGTCTATTACGAATGTTCATTTGCAAAAATTTCCGATCGACTTTTCTGCAAGTCTTGGAAGAAATGTTGACACAGCTGTAATAGTTTACCCTTGTGAAAATTTCGTTTATTTAGGCTAAAAATAAGTCACGTGAACAGCCTGACCCAAACGGTCAAAGGTGGTTTAGCATACTTATAAAACTTTGATAGTCTTGCTTTAGCGATTGGTTGCTCTTTTTCATGCATCTTCACTGCTTTGAGTAATAAGATAAAGGAAAATTCAACACTCTGCTTGCAATAATATGATTGGAAAAAATCCAGTAAAACGCTTTTAGTAGCATAGTACGGGAGAATAATTCAACTATGTTTTTCATGATACAAATAATTTGGGTCTTTCACTATTGTACCATGAGAAATAAACTTTCTATTTGGCGCAGCCTTAATAAATCCGTAAAGAAACATTGTAGAAGAGTCTGCTACAAATATTATTTTACGTAAGATATTTTCCTGTTGACTCTTCAGTAAGTTTTAGAAGAAATGGTTTTATAGGTACTGATTAATTATACTGTTGCGAAAAAAGTGACTGTCTACAATTTGGAGTCAAAAAATGAGTTTGCAAACAACCTTAAGCTCATGGGTGGTCTGGTATCGATTGAAGTTCACTTTGATGTTATCATAACTCAAAAATAGTAGAATCGAAAGAGGAAAAAACACATGTTTCAAACGACCATTTATTAAAAAATGCTTTTCACGAATGCATCCTAGCCCTGCTTTGAAAAAAAACAGTATTTTTTTGACGGCGGCTGCATCTAATACCTTCAATTTGTGAGTGGTGCTCCAGCTGTTATTCTGGATGCGTCTGGGTGTGTTTTACTTTGATGGGAATTACTGGGATATTTTTTCAGTAGTAGTAATGAAATAAAAATTCGTTTGTTCAAAAGAGAATCATCGCACAAATAAGTGTATTGTACTTCAATTTTCTCTGCCTCAATTCACACTCGCTAAATTTCGTCTCTTGGAGTTGACCCAAATCATAAACTTCTTTTGAGAACAAGAATCATCATTGGTTGGGCTAAAAATCTGCTGATATTTGAAATTGATCATATTTAAGTTAGGATCTGCAATTTTTCGCCATTTTTGAACATTAACAGGACTAAAAACGTCATGAAACTCGTTTGACTGATAGGACTACTCCTACGATTTCGGTCTGAACGAGCACATATACGTTTACTCTGTAGTACTTGCGAATGTCACTCACTACGCATTCAAAAAATTTGTAATTAAAATACTGGTAATTGTTTAATTATGAGTGCACAACTCTAGTCAGTGACTCTTCTTTTATTAGCATAGTTTCTTCTTATAAACATATTTTGATCACATACGACCACAATTGTGGTCTATAGAAGTAATGTCTCAACGAGACTAAATGGGTGTGAGTTAAGCCTTGCCCTTCTTTAGGTGCAATGAGAAATTTATTCTATTATTTTGTACTTGTTCCAGTGTACTGAGTGTTACCGTGAATAAAATATTGAATATTTATGATTTATAAAAATAATCAAGCAGGAGCAAAAAGTGAGGCGAAAATTAGATTTATTACTAATTCCCCCTAATCATTCACTAAATTTAAGCTTTCACAAAAGATCAATTTAATTTAGCGTCGGAAAGATGTCTCGAATACATCATAACGACTAGAAATTAGTTCTCACTATACTAAGACTACAAATCACAGACATGGATAGATGGAGATGACCCTTAGTTTCCTACGAATAAATGGCGCCACACGCCATTTGTTGACATGTCACACGCGGAAATGATTAGAAGTTTCATTTTCAAATTCTTTACGTCGTTCCAACAACTTATGTCACATCTGGCGACTGTGCTTGCCACAAGTACTTAGTACTTAAATTTAAATTGAATAAACTTAAACAAGAAAAGTTTTGGCCGGTAAAATCAGTGCGTAGCGTAGCCAAGCTTGCAGAAGAACTTTTACGTTAACTGCAATGTTACAGCGACACATTACTTTTTTGAAAAACAGGCCTCTGACGTATTAGGCATTACTTTATTACATTGTACACATTTTAAACATGCGCTAACGACTGCAATTAAGCTGATGGTGAGTGTAGTCCGCACCAACACGCTCAATTAGGATGTACCCTCAATTGTTATCTCGACTAAGGCTGCTGATTTGAGGCTTTATGAAGAAATACGTTTAAATAATGCCTAATGTACGTGATGTACTGGTACAAGAAATCAAGCGCACTCTATTTCGATGCCCAAGCTGCAGAATTTAAAGGAAGAGCAGCTTCAACTCCTTCCTTGCCTGCTACAACTTCAGCGACGGAGTATAGGGACAAGAGAAGCTCCAACTCATGAGTTTTTGCGTCATTCGTTAAAATGCTTTACTTTACAAAATATTGCATACAGCGCATGAGTCAAAGAATTATAACTTCAATAAAAGATTTAATGCTCTTTCACGAGTGAGGAAGATACTCGAAATCAACGTTGAACAATAAACTACTTACGAGTAGTTCAGGCTTACACAGCTAACGCATTATTTTACACTTGGGACGATTTCCAAGTCTCTTCAAAGGTTAACATCTTGATTTCGGTCATCAACACGAATATTTCCGTTTTCTTGGTCCTTGGCTTTTTCATCGAGTAGGGCTGGACTTTCAGTCTCTTGTTCCTTCGGCAGCGGAGGCAATAAGTAGATGAAACGGGCCAGGATCGATAGAATCACCAGCTGACCCATCAACATGCAGCAGAGAATAGCTGTAAAAATATATGCAAATAGTAATTACTTACAAGCAATATCATGAGATTTTCGTACAATCATTTGTAAGAAAAATGAGCACATTTGCATAAATATAAATTACTTAGAAACATGAGCAAATTATTTAAATGTATTCATTGTTAAGAAATATGCAGGCGCGATTCATGTGATCATCAGTTATTTAGAAACAAGAGCACAAAAATGTGGCAATTGTTAGGTCTATAGGTGAGGCATACTTAGCCCACCCAATAAAATGGTAAACTAAATCATCTCATCCGAAATTTGTCCTCCAATGTTTTTTTTTGAAGTTCTCCACCGAGTGGCAGTTTCATCTGATGCCGGTGACAACCTAACACCAGTGCCAGCCTAATGATGGTGGTTGTAACAACGGGAATATGAGTGATAATTCTTACGGTGAAGGATCACTAGTTTTTACCAACTTAAAATGCAGAACAATTGGATTTTTCTTTGAAAAGCAGACTGCTGAAAGTTGAATTCAATATTACAGCAATGATTGATCGAACTTTTTTATCCGAACCACACATTTTTATAAAAATAGAAATGTCTAAAATTGTACACAGTATTCGTACATTTCAGCGAAATATGAGTTTTAGAGAGTAGTCCTGCTCCAAAATCAAAGAATTCGATTATCAGATACCACAGGGTGTCCCTAAGAAATGTATGAACCCTTTTTTGTAAATTTCCTGCATTTTGTTTTGAAGAAAATATTTATGGCATAAATACATTTCTAATAAGTTAAATTAAAAAAAATAACTTGAACAGGAAGATAATTAAACGTCATAAAAAACATAGTTGCAAGAGAAACAAAAACAAAATATCCATGTTCAATCGCCAGTCAAAGGTTGAAGGGTTGAGTACATTTTTCAGACAATCTGTTTACTGATATTCATAAATCGATACCGGAGATAAAATTTCGAAATTCCGGAACGTTTGCAGTTAAATGTTCAGTTACTCATAGGGTCTTCTTTTTACCGTCAAAATAAGATTTCAGAGAAAATCGACCAATTAGTGAGATATTCACCCAAAATAAATACGCTGCTCACGAACATCAAGTTTAAACCAAAAAGAAATAACTCATTTCTTAGCTTTCCCCCGAACTATACTAATTGCCTCACAGTTGGCGTAGACGGAGGGCGAGATGGGCGGTGCGCAAGGTATCGCTCCGGAAGGCAGCAGGATGGCCATGAAGATGAGAGCCTGGAACCGGAGGAACACGAGACACAGCTGGAACACGAGGATCTTTTTGCCGTAGTGTAGGTGGTGCAGTTCAGGAATGGAGGCTTTGAAGGTGATGACGAAGGCCCACAACGCAAACAGGAACGAGGTCGTCGTGATCGTGAACACATACACGTGGCCTTTGACAGGGCTGAAGTCTCCAAAGGAATAACTGAAAATTGTAAACAATGTATGAAATCCTTGAAAATCAGCGATATGATACAAATTCATTAAACTCAAGATAAAGTTGAAAATAAAATTTTACTACTAAAAAGAAGTCTTCATTTTTGGCTCTGATACTTTCACTGTAAACTTGTAGAACTATTTTTGTTCTGACGACCTCTTCATAATTTATCCAAGTTCAGCCCCATGGCAGCGCGGTCGTATTGTTTGTGGGTCTAAACTGGGATCAAATTAGGTTGCAGAATCAATCAGGTGAGGTTCAAGGCAGGGTTGCGGAGTCGGAGTCGGAAGTCGGAGTCGCCGGAGTCGCATGTTTTAGGGTGGAGTCGGAGTCGCTTTTCTGAATGTGTGTGGAGTCGGAGTCGGATTTCCGAATGTGGTGGAGTCGGAGTCGGAGTCGTTCACTCGGATGTGGTGGAGTCGAGGTTGGAGTCGCTATTTTTTGGTGACTTCGATTCTAATTTTTGCAAAAATTATTCATAATTGTTTAAAACCGAAAGTAAACAAAACAGAGTCGAAATACTTTACTGAAAAGCTACAAAAATACGCAATGTTTTTACTGATTATTTTGTTCGAGGTTCGAAACAGCGTATTAAACCTATCACTGAATACGATGAATGGTCACTGATATCAATGGTCATTGTGGGTTCGCACACGTATAGTGTATATGTGATACCCACGAGTGCGTGGTATAATTTTCATACTGGAGCAACAATGCATATATTTCAGTGAAAAAGCCGGAATTAGTAATTGAAGGCAACGCAAATTCATTCTGTTTGCTTCTTTTTCTCTCATTCCCCCTTCAATAAATACATAGGATCTAGAAACTAGTAGTTAATGTGTTGCAAGTTACTTGCAGAACAGCTCAGCTGTTGCAATACATTGTACTCACATGAAGAGTGGTAACTCTGTACGCTCTTACTGTGTCTATATTCTATACCAGCGGTTCCATAAAACGATTTTTGCTAGTCTTTCCTTTGATGTTGCTTTGGTGTATTGATTGAGAATGACTAGTCTTTGCAGTAACCAAAAGTTACGTTGTGATCAAAAATATTTCTAGTCTTTAGGTTATGATATATTGAAAATGACTAGTCTTTGCCAAAACCTGAAGCTATAATCTAATACATGAAGAGTTCTAGTTTTTCAGGTTACGTAATGGGTATTGATAATGTAAATTCAATTATCTTATTTTCATGTTAATAACTGTAATATTAGTTGACTTTTCAGCTATATTTAGTACCCATGTATTTCGAATGTATTTCTTTGTTTTGTCTACTTCCTTGCTTTAGGTCAAGTTAACATGCATTAAAAATGAAAATTTCTAAAGTGGTTCCTTTAAATTTGTTTGGTTCTTCAAGAGTTATATTGTATTTTATCATTTCATTTTCATGTTTAATTTTTATCTTCTGATCACTCCCAAGTTTCTAAGTAAGCTTACGCTGAAATGGAGATTTTCATAATTATATTTTCACAATTTTAAAAACTGAAATAGTGTCTGTTTCTCAGCATTATATAATTAATGAATTTTCCTTAAGAAAGTTTTGGAAATTTTGTAAGGTATTCAAAATCGGTATTGGGACACTCGAAAAAATAAAATACAGTGTGAAAGAGCTGCAATGAAAATAATGTCACAACACTAGCAAATACTTCACTTAGTTACACACATATTGTGACTGAAAGCAGTGCACTATCTCAGCTGCAATGATTGTTGTATTTATGCGATTGAACAAATTTTCTTGCTGAAAACGTTCCAAAAAGCACCAAAAATACAAAATGAAAAAAAAATGGGTGTTTGTTAAAACAAGAAAGTGCCAAATACTGTACATGGTAAAAAGTCAAACGAGAATAAAAGACAGTATCAAATTACACACAGAGAAGCAAAAAGTGGCTTTTATTCGTAAACAAAACGTTCCAAAGATGTCAAGCCTCTGCAAAGAAAGCAGAACAACTTTGGCCTATTTTAGCTGAGATATGAAATTGTTTGAGCTACAATATGTCACCTTTTCTGCATTGTTACCCTGCAAAGTGTAGATACAGAGAAGAAAAGGCGGTGTGCAAATCTTGCCTACCTTATCTAAATGTATGTATGATATAGCATAATTTTGGGGATTTTGAGCATAGTAATTGAATCAACTACTTCAATTTTATTGAATCGGAGAATAATTAGGAATAGAAAAAAAAATGTTGATGCTTATCTGTACTTTTCAGGGGATGCACTGCCTACTTTTCCTACTCAGAAGACACCTGTCAGTAGTATATATAATTATTATATGTATATATGATAGTGCACACGACCTGTCATAGATGACGTGATTCGATATTGTCGTTAAAGCAAATCTTCCAGATGTGGATGACAAATAAATAAATCCATCCTGATAGTAGCCACGATTAAAATATTCTTGTGCTTGTGCACTGGTGAAACTCGTATCTCAGATACGATCATTAAGCATCCTTTCCGAGCGTGAAAGGGACATATCAACCAACCAAGACGGACCAACCAATTTTATATGTTCAATACTGAATTGAACATTGTAATAACACAGTAGTTATGCATAGGAAATACTCAAATCTTATTCATTTATTCGTTTGAGACACTTGGTATTCTTTTGAAAAGAATTATCAACACTATATGAGGCGTTTTTTGTGCGGACAAATATCAATCATGGGTACAAAAATTCAAAATAAATCGATTTTCACGAATGATAAAATGCCGAAACGCTTTAGTTTTCGAGTTTTAGAACTTAAAGAAACCTTAAAACTCAAAGCAGAAGATCTCGTGCGCGCCAATGTTAACGCTAGTCTTGATGGCTCCGACCGTACTAAAGCAGTTTTTTGTTGATTTTACGATAAAACCTGGAAGCATTTTACAATTACGAAAAATTTGCAATTTAAACTTTCGTTAGGAAATTAACACTGAGTCACCAATGATAAATGTTATTAGCTTATTCAATAAATTAATAAAACGTGCAAACATTATTCAATGCTTAATAGCTTGAAACTGCAGATACTTTTCCTAACCGTTAAATGCTTGCAGTTCTCGTTGTAAAAATATCAAAAATCTGTTTTAGTGGGGTAGGAACTTCACGACTTCACCTTTTTCACTTCAAATTAATCTAAGTCAAGGTCAATTTAATCCAAGTCAAGATCAGTTTAATCCAAGTCAAATTCAAATTAAAGCATTCCTAAGTTAAATTAAGAATTGACGTTATCACTCGTTAATTTGAGCGTTTTTGTATTAAATATGCCTTTATTTAATGTAATGAGCAAGACAATCGTTTTTCTTTTCAGCAAGGAGTACATAAAATTTCCGCCGGTGTCCGGTGTTGCTATCTAAAGACAAGCCATCGTAAAATGTGGGAAGTATCCAGCATCAGGAGGCAGAGTGTGATTCAGATCTTTGAGTGGCGTAAAAGATACCAGTCAATTATAAAAACTACTTATTATACTACTCACCAAAGTTCTTTTAAAATTCTACATTTATGGCAGCTTGCATCCATTCAAATTTTTATGTTCAAAAGGTAATTTTATGTTACACAAATACATAGTAGCATCGAGGAATTATTTACACTCAAATAGAGATTTATTTGCGGGAAATTTCACTTTATCACATGTATCAAATCATATATACATGCGACTAAATCAGATTATCATTGGACGATGTGTAGATTTAATCCATAAAAAAATGTAGCAACAAAGTCCTTTTTCGCTCGTCCAAACGATTTTCGTAAAAAGAAGTTACAATTTATCTCATTGACAGAGATGATATATTTGCCTTGGCTTATTAATTTGAAGGGAGGGCAACATTTGTATTACTAATGCAGGAATGTCTATGTGTAATGTACTCTTATCAATTGTATTCAAACGGAATCGTACATAAGTACTCGGTGAATCGTGTTTGTATATTTCTCTTAAAGATTAAATCTACATAACGTCCAATAGTTCTCTTATGTGTTCGCATGTATATGATTTCATACATGTGATAAAATGTAATTTCACGCACGTAAATCTCTAAATGAAAGTGGAAACATCCCCGATACTGCAATGTGTAACATAAAATTACCCATTGAACATGAATATTTGACTGGATGCATACTAACATTAATGCAGAATTTGAAATAATTTCAATGAGTAGTACAATACAAAGTGAACTGGTTATATTATATATTTGACTGGTATCTTTTACGCCACTCAAAGATCTGAATCACACTCTGTCTCCTGATGCTGGGTACTTAGCACATTTTACGACAGCTTGTCTTTAGATTGTCACACAGGCGAAAGTTTTGTGTATTCCTTGCTAAAAGTAAAAACGATTGTCTTTCTCATCACATCCATAGAAACATATCTAATGCAAAAAACGCTCTAATTAATGAGTGATTGTGTCAATTCTAAACTCAACTTAAAGTTGAATTAATTTTAATTTGACTTGGATTAAATTGAACTTGACTGAGAATAATTTGAACTTAACGTGGATTAATTCGAACTTGACTTTGATTTTTTCGAATTTGACTTGGATTACAATGAATTTGACTTGGAATAAAATGAACTTGACTTGGATTGATTTGAAGTGAAAAAGGTAGCGCTAACATTGGCGCGCACGTGGTATCATACTTTAGGTTTCAAAGTTTCTTCAAGTCCTCACAACTCAAAAACTAAGGAGTTTTGGGCATTTAATCATTCGTGAAAATTGATTTATTTTGAGTTTTCAACCTACGGTGGAAATTTCTCCGCACAAAAAAACTATATGTATCTATTGAAACGCTAGGTGTCGCCATCAATTTATAAATAAATTTGTGTTTTTGTATCTAATTTCCCCTATGTTGAAACAATAGGAAATTGCTTCATTGGATGGTATCATAAATACCATTCAAATGATGTGAAAACCTAACATCTGCTCAGTTTTGTTTATAAGTAAAAAAATTGCTTGAAAATTGAATCTATTATTGAGGAAATGCAGCTTATAGTGGAAAAAAGATATGGCAAATTTGTTGAAAACTTCTTTGCTAATAATAATTTGAAATATAATACACAGTTGTTGCTTGCTTGGTTGGTGTGTACGTCTGTGATGTTCATAAGGATGCTAATTGACCGTATCAGTGATAAGAGTTTTCACAGTGCACAAGTACAAAAATATTTTAATCGCGGGTGCTATTAGGGTAGATCCATTTATTTGTCATCCATATCTTGAGACTTTTTTAAAGAAAACTGTGGAATCCTATCATTTTTGAAGAATCATGTACACTAGTAGATATATATATATTAGTAAAACTTGATTTTTAATATTCTATTTCCAATTTAAAAGTCGTTCGTAAATAAAGATCATAAAAACCACATGTACAGGTTGCAATACCTGCAAGCAGTAATATTCATCTTATAAATTGTGAATAGGTGGAGTTGGATTCACAAAATTGTGATTAGGTGGAGTCGGAGTTGGAGTCGCAAAATTCTAGAAAGGTGGAGTCGGAGTCGCAAAATTCTTAAAAGGTGGAGCCGGAGTCGGAGTCGCAAAATTCTGAAAAGCGGAGTCGGAGTCGCAAATTTATTCCTCCGACTCCGCAACCCTGGTTCAAGGCATGCTCCCGAGAAGTGTTTGTTTGACACTCATTTTCCCAAGTGTATTAAGAGGTGTTTGTGGAGGTTAGCAAATACACTGATAATTTGGGTGGGGTGAATTTGACGCAGCGCATTCATAAGAAATTGAGCGTTTACTTCAATCGAAAACTTAAGACTAAAATGATGGTACCTTATTCAATTAGAGACACCATTCTTAGCATATTTTTCCATTCATTTCAGGTACATATTATTATTGTCATGTAACAACAATCCTACATTTTAGGTTGTTGTTAAGGTAACGAAAAAACTCATATTCAGTCATACTCAATTGATCTGTATAGTATTCCCCCCTCCTCAAGTGGCAAAGTAATTGAGCATGTCTGCATGTAAACTTTTCTTATCCAAAAGGTTTTGAATCTTTGCGTTTAACTAAGAATACTAGCAATGCCATAGGGTATTATATTTTCCAAGTGTGAACGAATAAAACCACCAACGAAACTCACAAGCCTTCTTGCCAAAGAGTCAGTCCAATGATGGTCATGATGATTTGCACGAAGGGGTGCTGGTAGATCAAGGTTCTGATGGTGCGGACTTGTGACCTGAGAGACAATGCATCCTTGTTAGCCAATACTTCACGTCGCAATGAAGAAACATTTCCGCCCATTGAGGCAACAAGCAAACATTCCAAGCTCAATTTATTGTATAATTGGGCAACCAAAAAACTCTCTATCAGGAAAAATGCGAAGCACTCCCCGATGATTTTACTGCTAGTGTTGATGGTCATGGAAAGGTTCCAGGAAATTATTGGCTGTCTAACTTAACAGAAAGACTTCCACGAACGTAAGAATTACCTGGATAACTGATACACATACGAATTTAACATGTGGGTAAATACCCAAATAACTTTAAATTTTAGAGAAGACGCCCTAATATTAACTGTATATGCACATCGTATGAAATAGAGTGACATCGGATTACTTTCCGTACATAATCTACGAGTTATTGCAACTAAGGCAAAAGATCATTGAGACCTATTTCTAAACAACTCTCAAAAATAAGCGAAATCAAGTTTACTAAGACAAAGCATTTTTAAAGCATGAACTCAATCCATGTCCCGCACTTGTTGACAGGGTTCTTGGGGCAGATGAGCCAGCAGCAGGGCCAGCAGCAGCACGGCAGCCCCGCCCAGGGCAGCGTTTTGCCCTTCAGAGCATCGATGAAGCCGGACTCGCCTTCGAAGTAGGACATAGTCATCTTGAAGAATTGTACCATGCACAGTGCAAAGTACAGCTGTGATGATATGTCCATGATGACGTTCGACTTCGGGAACAAAATGCCCAAAAATGTGCACAGACCCAGTACCTGGAACACAAAAAATTGTCATTAGGAATTTAAAACGATGAAAGCACCACGTATTGAAATCACATTTAATTTAGATTTCACGAACTATGAATTTAAAACAAGTCAGTTCTATGAAACGTTTCGGAGACCAGCTCCATCTTCAGTTAACAGTCTGCAAAGTTGAAAATAAAGAATAAAATCAGTGTATTATACAAAGTACATGGGCACAATAAAATATACAAGGAAATTTGCAATGGATAAGAACTATAGGCGCTGTTGAGTTCTAGTTTTTCTGTCACGAAACAAGGCTCTTGCCTTTTTTTGTGATAGAGGGATTGAAACCTCGTTAGTCAAAGACGAAAGGAAAATCAAAGAGATGAAAATTCATAGGAAGAGAAAGGACAGAATAGGTAGAAAAATAACATAGCAGGTGTAGCAATGGTGTGCGTTTACGTATCTACCTCAATAAACCTATGATCAGCACGGGATAAAAACGACAAAAAGGGGGAAATGTAATTAACTTTATCTAGTATTACGAATTGAACAAGTTGAATTAAACACAAACGAGAGAACTGCAAACTGCGAAATTTTTGAAAGTGCGTTAGTGAACGACCACGCACTCTAACGTTGTACAGTAAATGTGATGCTCCTACAAAAAACCAAGGCGCATCGAATGGAATAAAACACGAGCATAGAATGGCGACCCAGCAGAAGCACGGTCAATGCAATACAATAATGAATAAGCGATTGTACACGTCAGTTAATGTTGTACTGGAAAGTATCACACAAAATAAAAATATCCAAAGACACACGTATAGAAGGGCGCTATTGCGATGGCACGACAACCAGGAAAACAACACAACTCACCTCAAGGAAAGACCTCATGACATGGTGCGCTCAAGAAACCCCATTAAAATACCATTTCGCTTGCATGAAGAGACAACGCAGCTATGCCGCGTACACTACTAAATTAAAATTTTTTTTTACGCAAACACAACACAAAAATGTACAGACCTTCATGCCCCTAACGATACTTGTAAACGCACTCTATTCACCCGTGACTCCGGGCACTTTTACGTAGTACTTCGGTGCTTTTCAATGAAATCTATCACATGAGTTCGCAATTCAATTGAATTCCCCCTCCCCCCCCCCGTTCTTCTGAGATCCGATGTCGCTGATGGCTCAATGCCGATTTCAGTTGAAGTTGGTGGTACTCAAATCAAAGCCAGTGGGCTGGTGCGATGGTACTTCTCGTTCATTGTCTTGCCAGGATTGCCGACAGGACGCCTCAAGTGGCTTCGATGTGCGCCCGGTGCAGGTGCTGGCCAGGCTTCGCTTGATGCCTATCTGTTTGCAATACTGTCCTCGCTGATGCTGGGAGATTGCGATTCGTACAGGCCGCTGCACGCTCGCTCGATGCTCGTAGAAAATTTGAACTTTGCAGACTTCAATAGAGTATATGTTGCACAGAGGGATTTGTGTCCTTCGTCGCCAACTTCCTGTGCTTTTATTCAATCAACGCACCATGCCGGGGGGAAGTCGGCAGCAAGGCCGGCCTTCCCCGCAACGACACTTATTCCTCGTACGAGTTTTCAAAAAAACCTCACTTCTCTTCTTGTCCTCCGTCTTTGTACTCCCCGCCTGCTTTCTTCTAGATGGTTCTCGAATCTTCGTTGTTCTGTTGTCAGGATCCTGCTTCTGATTGGTGGAGCTCTTGCTTGTTCTGACGCGTTTTGCTGCTCATTGGTCAGACGCTCGCACGCCTCTGACACGTTTACTGCGCAATGCTTTCGCGGGTTCTCATTGGTCACTTGAGGCGGCGGTCCTCTGCTTTTGCTTTCCCCTTGCACTCGCTTCTCTGTACTTCACTTTTGCCCCTCGTTCTCCCAAGACTGTCGGGCGTTGTATTAGCTTTCCCACGCTATAGCCTTAAATTCCTTAGGCATAGTGCATTTGCAAGGCAAACTCGACCTTACGTCTTAACGGTTTTTCTGAATAACGACATCAGACATTCCAATATCTGTTCAGGTCGCAGCTCTGTTTAATTTACCTAACGAAATTTATACACTTCATAATCCATTTCGCTACATTTCTTTGGAGATGAAAAGTGATTTTCAAATCCATAAATCTAAATCATTAGATGCTGTGCGTAAAATAGAAAAATTCTCCTCCACTATTCGGTCACAATACTGCTCGATGTGAAGGCGATAGATAAATGAGGCGGGTGGGTCAGAGGTCTTCCTCTACGGTAGCTGAATCCACGGCGTTGGGAAATCCTAACATAGAATGGCAAAGTCGTCATGCCGACACACACATTGGATGCCCGCATCCGTTTAGGAATCACGTCCTTGTAGCGAAAGAATGAGCCAACTTTAAATGAATTAACAGGCACAATACATAGTTTTACAGCAGGAAAATGACGTGTAAAAAGAATTTACAAATCACGCGACATTTTATCAGTGTAGTCACCAAAATAGGGGAAAACGCAATAGAGACGTTGCAGTAGTTCCATCAAGGCATTGGTAACTGAATATTTCTTAGCCAAACATTTTTCGAAATGAACATTGACAATAGAAGTAGGGTTCCATTTTTTGGCCGAAAATTTTGTAAGAAAGAAAACTCCATATGAAGATCGACGTAATTAGACTTGGTAACCTTGGTGTGCAATACGATATTAACCCAAGTGATCCAAACAAAGTGAGTTTCAACTACAGTGCAATATCATTATAGGAGAGTGCAAAGTTATTATTAGCTTTTGATCTCGACTTCTGCTAACCCATTTTTAAATTGCACTTTTACAAATAGTTCTCATCTTCCGAAAAACTTGCATACTCGAGGAAAAATTTACAGTGTGCTGACCGTACGAGATTCTTGCACGATTTGCGTTCTTTAGCCCATCGCTACTTCTATAGTTTTAAGCCGTAGAAAATATTCTCAGCCGTTTTTCACAAAAAAGATTTATCTGCTCTGAAACAATTAGACCGTAACGATAAAATCGTAATTTGTAAACCTAATAAAGGCAGAGGCATTGTAATTCTTGATAAGTCCGTGTACAAAACTAAAATGGAAACTTTAATTTCTGATGTATCTAAATTTAAATTGATTACAGAGTCATGAGAAAAACTATTCTCCAAATTGAAGACAAAATTAAAAAATTTTTGCGAAAGCTTAAAAATTTTCCGGGTTTGGCAAATGAAGTATGTTCAAAGTTGTACGTGTCTGGTTCATGTGCAGGAGTGTTGTACGGTTTACCTATAATGCACAAGCCAGACTTTTCATCCAAGTTTCAGTTCCAGCCTATTTTTGCTGCTTGTAGCATGTCGTGATCTTCTTCGCTGTCAGGATTTCGTTGTGAATTACGTGGATCCTCTGCTGAGATGTTCAATTTAGATTGCAATTTATTTCGTTCGTCGTGATATGTGGAGTATATCCCTTTAATTGATTTTATAAATAAGGCGTGACTCATGTCCTCGTCATGATTTTAATTTATAGGCAGCTACTGCTACGCTGCCACCAGCCCGATATTTGGGCAATTGAATATTGATAATATCATATGAATGATTGATTTATTTTGGGTAACGCTTTTCCATGCCTTTTATGTCTTTTCTCAACTTTCCAGAACACAGGTATTGATACACTTGTAATCAAGATGTAGATTTAATTTTAAGAATCAATTAAACGCGCATTACAATCCTAATGAATAATTGTTCCTGTTACATAATGGTTTTAATACAAGATATCGCTTGCCATATCGAAATAGACCTACATTGACCTACGACCTGAGGACATTGGGTTAAGTTAACAATGCGAGGCCAATTATGAAATGAGAACTCATCTTATAGAGAGAGATGTGAAGTCCCTCGGATGTCGAGATGGTGGAATGCCAGCCTGGTACGTTCGGTGTAGCGGTAGACGCTTGACTGTTGATATTCTCAGTCCATAAAGCTGGCTTACGTTGATAAAAGTATTCCACATGTTGAAATCACATCACGACGATAGTTCTTCGATATTATGTTTGTAATACCAGTGCCGGCACCCGAAGGGCGCGGCTAAAGAGATTGGAAAGACACACCTCTTGCTTCTGTGGAGACGCCAGCCTAACTGCCTGCCTCAGCTCCCTCGGCGTCGCTTGCTTTGCGCAGCCACCCCGTAAGGGCTGGAACTTCGATTAAACCTCGTTCTATAGGGATATGAAAATCATCCTAACGTATATAGAAATGTGCCTAATTAAATCAATAACATGTATTTGAGTTCCCATGATGAAATACTTACTAAAATACAAGAAATATTCCTATAAATAGAAGAATTACATATTAAGGATAAATTGAATGGAAGTAAGCGGTAACCTCGGGCACTCGATGTAGGAACGACGTCGTAACACGTTCGATGGATGTATCGTAGATGTTTGTTCAGATATCGGGCTTCTAGAAGATTCTTGGTAGAATTTGCGTGTTTCCATCTGTAGAAAACTCGCGATAGAATATCTCTTCAAATATGATGACCGACGCAGTTCTTCTTGGAGATTCGAAGTGAATACGAGGGCCAGTCGCAGCATTCAATGTAATCCATAGCACAAAAAAATTTCTGGACGCTGGATATGATGAAATCATATCAATTCTCCTGGGTTTAACGAACGTGACTCGACCTCCTGGTCGAGTATCTTTTATTACCATCTCCAGAGGCTCTCACGTGCTGTTACTGGAGTTGAGTCGTTTATCTCTCGAACCCGGGCGTAACTTGCTAGAAGAGAAGAACAGATAACGAACGAGATTTGCCTTCTAGCAGGCTCTGAAACGATGAATCCCTGTAAAGTCCTGAGTGTAGTAAATCCTCGGCAAATTATCGTTGCCTACATCCCAGGGCGAATTCATCTCTCGATGTTGAAGAGGTTATCCTAGGAATGACCTGAGAGGTGAAAACCCCTCTGAGAGCTGAAGAACTCCCTAAACATCTCCATGCGGTTGCAGGAGCTGTCTTACGTTCTTTCTCCGCGTGCATTTGAAAGCGAAAGCTTCATGAGGCTTTATATGAAGAGGTTCAGTTGGGCACCTTATATAGGTCCCTAGTTTCCATCCGCAGACTCGAAGTGTTGTAGATTCCCTTTTCATTTCATTGCGTCGTGGTGCTGCTGCTTTGTCGATCAATCAATCAGTATCAATATCCATCACAAGCCAATCAGATACCAGTATATTGCAGTTTCTGCAAGCTCCGTAGATGTTTTCTGCTCCGTGCGCCACGTTTTCTATGCGGGATCCATTCCGGGACGACTGAAGAATTCTCCTTTGAAGTTGTGTTCCGAGGAGTCGCCTGAAGCTCAAGCGTGGGTCATGTGTGTGTGAGGGTGTGTTTGTGTGTGCGTGCGTAGATACGTACATGAGTGGGCGTATTCGTCTGGATGTGTACGGCTGGTCTCGGTGAGACTGTGTGACTGTGAATGAGGGTTTGGTAGAGGGGAAGCGTAGCAGGCCTCTGAAGGTGTCGGAGTGTTTGACGTGGGCGTTCACGTAGACGTTTATGTGTTCACGAGCGTGTCTGCGCTCACGCTTGGGTGCGTTCACGTTAGCGTGTGTATGCGTGAATGTGTGTGTGTATGAAGTTGCGCAGGCGTCTGCCGGGCACGTTGTTGAAGTTCGTTGTTGTACGAGGCGATGTCGGTATCCAGGTGGCGACCATTCAGCGTCTCAGACGTCGCGGGTGCCGTCGGGTAAGGCAATGCGTCGAGGCTCGGCTGAAGCCTCACCCACAGTGCCAGCGCTTTTTTTCATGATGCTGTTGCCGATACCGACAGCAGAGTTTCTGAAAAACTCGGAGTCATGAGCATCTATTTTTGATTTCTTATATCTTTTCCCGGTGCATTTTCTCTGAGCGTCTCAAGTCATCCAGCTTCACATTGCAACCCATTTAATCTCTCAGTCGTTTACAATATTTGAACGCAAATTTAACTATTGATTGATACATGATTTTGAATGCAAATTAAATGCTTACGAATTAAAATTAGATTGAGCATTTTAAGACAAATTTGACGCAAAAAGCTCAGGAAATCGCACGGGACAATTGCTAAAATTACATTAAATCTAAACATCCTATCGAAATGTAAAATTTTGACATAATAAAATCAATTAGTTAATTCAATAATTTTCGTGGAATTAATGGGTGAAAATGTGATCATCGTTAACTACAAGTTACAACTCGATTTCAGATGAAATTCCATCGGGTTTAACATTCGTTCACTAAATTACGCAGTATAATTTTTTTTCTTAAGAAAGATTTACGTTGTGGTGAATACAAATACCTAAATGTTGAAATTAAATTTTCCTAAAAACAATACATATCTCGTTTTAAATGGGTTCACAATCGTTGCAAAATATTTCTAAATACACAGTTGTTGAAAATAACACGGCAAAATATTTTCTAATACGTCATACGCAAAATGAAATTTTGTTCGACATGGATTATAAACTAATTTCTTACTCATAATCAATCCTAGTCTACACAAACTTGTGAAAGTGAGACGTGAATTTCGTATCAAGTAAGTCATTATGGTGTGGCATGCTGGCTGGCTTTATGGACGTCGCCATTTTAAGTCAGGTCGGAGCCCGCGAAAACTCAAAGCCTGAACGTGGCTGACTGGCTGTCAAAGTTTCACTGTTATTCGTAGATCGGCAGGACATTTTACAATATATGAAAATCTGTGTTTAGAAAAGTTGAGATAGTTCCTTTTTTTTAGGCATGGTTTATTTGATTTACATCAAGTTATTTTAAGCACGAGCGGATTTTTTTTTATAGTGAGGTATAATTTTTTTATACGGAGGCAGTGAATAAGGGAATTTCATACATTTACGAATAAAAAAAACATCACACCGCTAGGCACCATTTATGTCGTGATCTTCTTCGCTGTCAGGATTTCGTTGTGAATTACGTGGATCCTCTGCTGAGATGTTCAATTTAGATTGCAATTTATTTCGTTCGTCGTGATATGTGGAGTATATCACTTTAATTTATTTTATAAATAAGGCGTGACTTATGTCCTCGCCCTGATTTTTATTTAAAGGCAGCTACTGCTACGCTGCCACTAGCCCGATATTTGGGAAATTGAAAATTGATAATATGATATGAATGATTGATTTATTTTAGGTAACGCTTTTCCATGCCTTTTATGTCTTTTCTCAACTTTCCAGAACACAGGTATTGATACACTTGTAATCAAGATGTAGATTTAATAATAAGAATCAATTAAACGCGTATTACAATCCTAATGAATAATTGTTCCTGTTACATAATGGTACTAACACAAGATATCGCTTGCCATATCGAAATAGACCTACATTGACCTAAGACCTGAGGACATTGGGTTAAGTTAACAATGCGAAGCCAATTTTGAAATGAGAACTCATCTTATAGAGAGAGATGTGAAGTCCCTTGGATGTCAAGATGGTGGAATGCCAGCCTGGTACGTTCGGTGTCAATAAAGCTGGCTTACGTTGATAAAAGTATTCCACATGTTGAAATCACTTCACGACGATAGTTCTTTGATATTATGTTTGTAATACCAGTGCCGGCACCCGTAGGGCGCGGCTAAAGAGATTGGAACGACACACCTCTTGCTTCTGTGGAGACGCCAGCCTAACTGCCTGCCTCAGCTCCCTCGGCGTCGCTTGCTATGCGCAGCCACCCCGCAAGGGCTGGAACTTCGATTAAACCTCGTTCTATAGGGATATGAAAATCATCCTAACGTGAATGGAAATATGCCTAATTGAATCAATAATATGTGCATGAGTTCCCATGATGAAATACTTACTAAAATATAAGAAATTTCCTATAAATAGAAGAATTAGATATTAATGATAAATTGAATGGAAGTAAGCGGCAACCTCGGGGACTCGATGTAGGAACGACGTCGTAACACGTTCGATGGATGTATCGGAGATGTTTGTTCAGATATCGGGCTTCTAGATGATTCTTGGTAGAATTTGCGTGCTTTTCATCTGTAGATAACTCGCGATGGAATATCTCTTCAAATATGATGACCGACGCAGTTCTTCTTGGAGATTCGAAGTGAATACGAGGGCCAGTCTCAACATTCAATGTAATCCATAGCACAAAAAAACTTCTGGACGCTGGATATGATGAAATCATATCAGCACGCCTAGTTATAATTTAGCACGGTTCCTCGTACCCTTGTTAAGTCCTTGAAGAAAATTCTTCTCAGTTCATTAGGGAGATAACATTTTTTGGGATTGCAGATGGAATCACTATGGCTTCATTCGATGTGGAAAATTTATTTACCAATATTCCATTAGCAGAAGCCATCAATTTAATTATAAATGCCCTTTTTGTTACATCAACAGACGCTGTTTTATGAACAGGAAAACTCATTTTAAAACCCTCATTGAACTTTTCGTGTTGAATTCTGTGTTTATTTTTGCAGGAAAGATGTATAAGCAAGTTGAGGGTCTTGGTATGGGTATTCCTTTAGGGCCTACGTTTGCCAATATTTTCATGTGCCGTTGGGAAGAAAAGTGGTTGGCAGATTGTCCGACGGAGTTGAAACCAGAAATTTACCGTAGATACATTGACGATACGATTTTATTGTTCAGAGACCCTAGCCATGCACCTTTGTTCACGGATTATCTAAACTCTAAGCACCCGTCTAAAAAATTTACAATTAAAATCGAAACCAATAATTGCTCATCTTCTTTGGATTCGAAACTTTCTAAAGCGGCCATACGTTCAGTTCATCTGTGTTTCGTAAAACTACATTCACTTGTTTGGGTTTAAGCTTTTTTAGTTTCTGTACCTATAGGTTTAAAATTAATACTATAAAGACCTTATTAAGCTGTGCATTCAATTTCTGTTCAAATTACGTCGATCTTCATATGGAGTTTTCTTTCTCAAAAAATTTTCTGGGAAAAAATGGGTCCCATACTCTATTGTCAATGCAATTATTACAAAATGTTTGGCTAAAAAATATTCAATTACCAATGCCGTGATAAAACCACTGAAACGTCCCTATAGCGTTTTCCCCTGTTTTGGAGACTACACTGATAAAATGACGCGAGATTTGGAAATTCTTTTTACACGTCATTTTCCTGCTGTAAAACTTTGTATTGCGCCTTTTAATTCTCGTAAAGTTGGCTCCTTCTTTCGCTACAAGGACCTGATTCCTAAATGGATGCGGGCATCCAATGTGTAAAAGGTTAATTGTGTACAATATACATCTGGCTGTGTCGGCATGACGGCTTTGCCATTCTACTCGTATGGCTTTGCCATTCTACTCGGGACCGAATGGTAACATTTCGTCATAATCATCTACAGTCAGCGGTACTACTCGGTCTGTCTAGCGCCACGAAACATTCAGATTTCAGCCTTAGTTTGGGACCAGTTTGGTCAAACTAAGGCTGAAATCTGATTGTTTCGTGGCCCTGGACAGACCGACTAGTGCCGCTGACTGTAGATGATTATGATGAAACGTTACCATTTGGTCTCCGTGCGACGGCGGCCTAGGATTGCCCAACACCTTGGAGTCAGCTACCGTAGCAGAAGACCTTTGACCCAACCGCCTCATTCATCTATCCGCCTTCACAGCGAGCAGTGTTGTGACCGAATAGCAGAGGAGAATTTTTCCAGTTTACGCACAGCATCTATTGATTTAGATTTACGTATTCTAAAATCTCTTTTTATCTCCAAATAAAAACCAGAACTCAATAGCACCCATTGTTCTTATCCATTACAAATTTACTTGTAGATTTTATTGTGCCCGTGTATTTTGTATATAAGACTGATTTTATTCTTTATTTTCAACTTTTCAGACTGTTAACTGAAGATGGAGCTGGTCTCCGAAACGTTTCACAGAACGGACTTGTTTTAAATTTATGGTTCGTGAAATCTTAATTAAATATGATTTAAATTCGTGGTGCTTTCTTCGTCTTTAAATTCCTAATGATCATTCGCCTTAAGAAAAATAAGCTTCCTGACAAAAAATTGTGTTACGTTTTCATCTGCGAATGTTCAAACGGAATACTAGAAGATTCCAAAAATTGACATGAAACTTTTTAAACAATGATCATGCTGCATTTACTCGTGGTTTGAGAGATTAAAATTCTCAAACCATTAGCTTGATGCACCAATTTATCGGGTTTCATTGACAGTAGACATTTGCCACGTACATGAACTTTGAAAACGAAAAATCTACCATGATGTGAAATTCATCTAAAAGCCCATAGCGTAACACTACACGAAATCGACTGAAGAAAAGAAAAGAGAAAAAAAAACATGCCACCCACCGGATAAACTGATAGCACAACAGTGGTGCAGAATTTACGATCTTGTCGGATGTTCTTCCGTATCCTGAAGATGGTTTCGATGAAGACAGCGATGAGTATCACGAACCCCAGCGTGGCTAATCCGATCATCACGTAGCCAGGAGGCCCCAGGACTGGAAAACAGGAGAGGTTTAAAGAACGCAAATCTATATATGTCAAATATATAAAACCATAGTTTCACAAGGTGGATAAGGACATGAAAAAATAAAGGATGCGCGTTCTAAGTTTGAAAGGTATCGATCATTCTGCAGTTCATTTTGCAAGGTCAACCTAAAATAATAAATAAATGAAACATTAACATAGGTATGTGCTAAACAACGTTAGCGTGTGCGTGCATATATAGCGCAGTATTTTGCATGAAATATATTACCAAAGTGCTCAGCTTCATTTATTTTCTGAATACGCTGATCGATCTGTCTCTTAATCACGAACTACTTTTGAAATTGACAGCCCCTTCGTTTGAGTACTTAGAGGTTCTATTCACACTACGTAATTTCCATTCAGTACACATAATACGTAAAGCTCTTCGAAAACTTTGGAGATCAACCCAACTTTTCTTATGAACAAACTTATTAATATAATTTTGAATCCTCCAGCTGTGGGAAATCATGTTTCTATAACTCAAAAACATCTCATATTTTCATTATGTTTGTCTTTCAAATAAAAATGGAGAATATAGTAAATAAATGATTTTTTTCTAGTCACATGTGGTAAATTTTGTTGTTGGAGTATTTCGGAAGGAATGATTTGATGTTTGAAGTGCAGCAAAAAATTTGCATCTTGATGAATTGGAAACAGTACCGCTCTGTGAGCTTAAGAATTGATTGATGAATAAGAGGGCGATCATATCAATCCTGATCATAAAATTCATGTTAGTAAGCATTGATATTTTCGAATATATATTTCAACGAGGACACACTAAACCGAGTTTATTGTTTAATTAAGTCTGAGTTATGGGAAAAAATGAGTTTCAAGTTAGATCTGTGTGTTGATTTAAACGTCAATGTAACAATTGCATTTTGAGAGACGCTTGCAATTTTTGTACTCGTTTGCCTTTGGTCGACCCTATTTTCACACCAACCAACCCCGTCCTAGCTCGACAATCCGAGCATACGAGACCACTTGGTGACCAAACAGCAACACGATTTATTTAGCATCGCAATGAAGGTCTGACATCAACAAAGTGAGAGCCAAGAGAGGCGGGCAGCGCAAGAACAAGTATGCGGTAGTGAAGACTCGCATGATCATCTACTGTATGACCCAAGCAGCGGCTCTGCGGTTGAGTGCAAACACGGCCAGAGCAAGGGGAACGGAGAGTAAATTAAACTTCTTGCATCGTAGAAGGAATGAAAGCAACAACCAAAAACGAACGTTAGAATTTCAATCAAGAGTCAAATCCATTAAAAAAGACATTTAAATTCGATGTAACAGTATTACATGACCAATCGGGACTTGGAAAACATTTTTTGAGAATTTTGTTCACAAAAAAAAAACAGATTACTTCGTGTGAATCGCACGCAAATGAACTTAAATGGTAAACTGGAGTCAGCAGTAGCCAGTGAGAAGACTTTGTTTAACTTGGCTCCGTATGATAAGACAGGCATAATTAAGATAAGCGCCGTGCTTTATTTTTACAGTTAAAATAATTGATTTACCACTAGCTGTGCGTCAAATAGATTGTTTCTTAAAACTATTTCAATAGACACACTCAAATATATCTAGTAGAGAGCCCGGATATACATATATATGAATACATGTACTTGTGGGCCCGTTCAGTGACATCAAGGCATTCTATCGTCAACGCTCTTATTAGGAGTACAATTAGTTAAACAAAGTACACTTAACCTAGTCGCACACTAGACTAATGAATGAATGCGGTCGCTAATAGTTATATGCTTAAATTTACAACAAAAGTTAATATGAGCCAGGTGAGAGCATTATTTTCTGGAAAAGACTGAAGATCCATTTCATTAAACACGATAAATTAGCTTTTCAAGTTGGATCATTTAGCAGAAAAGATTTTTACTTGATTACCTGGTGTCATTGATAGCTTCATTTAATTAGAGTTCCAGAACTCAATTTGAAAGCTTTGTATGATCTATTTTTGATGGATTTCCACAGAGAACGCATTTAAAATCTTAATTTCAGTGAAATGAATACTGCATGAGTTGAGACCGTGCTTACGATTAATTAAGTAGTGTGAATTGACTTCGATTTTGGGTTAAATATCATGATGACCAGTTTGTGCTTGTTTAAGATCTTTGTCAAATTCATTAATAAAAATTTATTAATACAATAACATACAAAGGGCTTTTAGAGATCAAAAATCACAAAATTTTTCAAACATTTGAATAAATTATTCGTGAAGGCATTCGGTTAAAATTTTGTCATTGCTCTATTGGTTCTTTTTTGAGAAGTAAAAGCAAAGTGATTTTACATTGATCGGTCCCATGCTATGCTTCTTTATCGTACTGCAAATATGGTGGTAGAGTGTTTTTAAAGCTTCTTTAGCGATTACATACAGGTGGAAAATGATTTTGGGAAAAAACTTTTTTATTTCAGGGCTTTATTTTAGAATATATTTATGCCCAATCGTAAACAGTCCTATAATTTGGCAAAATTACTTAGAAACGAGTTTTTAATAAACCAAAATTGCGTAAATTTTCTTCCAAATTTACCAATTTGATTTTCCTAATATACAGAAGACATACTTGTGCTTGTTGACAAGCTGATATGGGCATTGGAACTGATGAAGAAATCGTTTGCAAGGTAAGTGGCCTGTTTATTTCCACATATTTTGTTGAATTATTGTTTTTTAGATTTTTCAAATGTTTTCTTTACTGTATTTAAAATTTTGGTGATTTCGGAATAAATGAGGAAAACCATCATTCTCCTCCATCCGAGTGGTCTATCAAAAAAGGAAATCTTCTATCAAAAGGAAAAAGGAAAACAACTTGCATCGTCGTCAAATGTTTACAGATTGATAAAACAATTCAACGAGACAAAATCCATGGTGGCGAAGACGGCACCTTTCACGAAAAATAGTCGTCAGTTCGTCAAGATAGGGCTTTAGTGCGCTACTCGTTACGGGAAAGGACTGCCATGAGTTCAGACCTTGCGCTAGAATGGGAGAGGGAGAGCGTCCATGCCTCAGCGTGAACTGTTCGACGTCGACTCTTCGACAACGGACTTGCTTCAAGGAGAGCTGCGAAAAACTCTTTTGATGGCGAAGAACATCAAAGCCCGGCTCAATTTTTGCAGGAAATACCAGTAATGGACTACTGAACAATGAGGCAAAGTCATTTTCTCCGATGAATCTCCGTCCCCCTTTTTGATCCCTCCGGGAAAAGTCTCGTGCGACGAAGAAAATCTGAGAGATTTAACAAAAAGTGTGTCGTTCCAACGGTCAAGCATCCTGTCACTCTTCACGTCTGGGCTGCTTTTCAGATAAGGGAACTGGAGCACTGACGATTTCACCCAAAAACACCGCAATGAATTCGGCCTTGTATCTCAAAGTCTTAAAATATCCTCTCCTTTCAGCGATAGTTGGTCGATTTCCCGACAAAGAGGTGGTTTACCAACATGATGCCGCTCCCTGTCATAATGTAAAGAGTGACGAAAAGTTCCTTGATGATAATGGAGTGAAGATTTTGGGTTCTCGGCCTGGAAATTCGGCTGATAGGAATTCGATCGAAAATTTATGGTCGATCATCAAAAGTCGAGTGAATATGAAGAAGCCAACTAATTTAGCGCAACTTAGAGCCTTAATTAAAGAAGAATGGAGGTCCTTTGATCATAATATCATTGAAAAAATAATAAACAGTATGCTAAAGCGCATCAAAACAGTTTTGAAGAAGCGTAGTCAATATTGCAAATACTGAGATTAATTACTTTTTTGTTTTGGCAGGTTATTAAGAATTGTGTGTGGGCAATTTATGTTTTTATTTGTCCTTTACAATGTTGTCCGGAAGCAATCAATTAAAAAGTACGCAAGACTACACCTTAGTTTAACGAGAAAATAGAAAAACCCACTTTTCCTAAAATCACTGGTGACACCTGTCTATTTTTATTGAGGATTTCTACGGATTTTGATGGTTCAGTACTGATACCTGTACATGCAATATGGTTTTAATTTATTATTATACACAGGAATTTACAAGATCATTTCTTCAATGTGATCATTACTAATCTTGATGCAAGGAAAAGACGTATTATTCTAGGAAGAAAATATGAAGCATTTTTTTCTCATCGGTATTGATACATAGTTATTCGCTTTGAACCACATTGAAGCCTTTTGCAGCTCGTTATTTATATGTCTCTGCCATTAAAATGGGATTGACAAATAGACGAGCTGTCGCCAAAAAGCTTGAATTCGAAAAGTGAAGTGAATTTAACTATATCATTGATTGGAGATTATAAATCACGACAGAAAATTGTGGTACTCCTTGGCTAATTTTCATATAAATTGGAAGTGTATGGGGTACTCCGTTTCACAATAGTGAGGGAATTTTCTCCCATGCCCAAATTTGGCAGAGTCAACAAGCAGGGGAGAGGCCAAGCAAACACTTCAGCGCTGGCCCTTCCTAGAACTACTGAGCGGCTTTCCATGTTGTAATCTGGGGCTTGTAAATTCTCGGTGGCTTCATATTAACGTTGCTCTACTGACACTGTTTAGCCTGTGGTGGCACATTTTTTAAACATATAGTCTGTGGAGGTTTCGGGTCTTATAGAGACTATTTAATCGGATAAAGTTAGAAACTATTTTATGTGTACGCTTAAATTGAACATCACCCATCACGGTCATTAGGGTGGAATACATGTGCAAGCCAATCCTATATGAAAAAACGGAGCAAATAAATCCTATATTTCAAATGTGAAGTTAAGTCACTGGATTATATCTGAACGGGTGAGCTGTTTGCTTGAATAGCAAATTTATGAGGAACTTAAAAACGAGGAGAATTCTAAGGAAATTAATCATATTTAATTGGAAAGCGTTTCGGAGTACAGCTCCATCATCAGTTCAAAAAAAGTATAAATCATTATGTCTGAACTAAAAGAAAGAACAAATGTTGGAGACAGTCATTGAAAGATATCACGAAAACAAAATTATGTCAAAGAAAAATAAAATCAGCTAAATTGCTATCTAGATACTATTTGCAACGGGCATCAACTGTCGGTATTGTTGAGGGTCGGTTTTCGTTTAAAAATATGTCACGACTCTAAAATCCAAAGGCCATAAGAAGTTGAGGCAAAATTTAAGATTTTAAAGTCTGTAGAAGATTTCGGTACGTTGAATTTTTTGGAGTGATTGCTTACTGCGAAGTGAGAGGTGTGTGCTAATTGGGTCTCATACGGAAGCTTCTACCCCGATGCTCTGCTATTCTGATATAAAATTCCGTGACGTCATGCCGACGTACGATGATATGCACTGAGCACAGCTGTAAGAATAAACCAGAGAGATTTGCGTATCAATCGGAAGCGTATCCTTGTACTGGAAAAAAAGATTCTTTATTCCAATCAATCAAGCCTGATACGGATCATCTTGTACACTGGTTTTCAAATGCCTTATAACTAGTACCAGGACGCAATGACGGTTTCCCCCGGTCAAGCCGGTATCCATTTCCGACGCCTGGGTAGAACGGGGAATTGTAGCTGAGTTCTACCTTTTCCAAACGGGGAGAATCCCCGAGCGACACTGCCGGGATTCAAACTGCCGACACCTTCCCGTGAAGGGCGGGTTCTTAACCACTCGGCACGGAGACTACATGAAGCCACCTTAAAATTATTAACAAGATCGACGCGTGACTGAAAGTTTTGAAAGTGTTCTTCACACGGTGATTTTAATTCAAGTGATAATTTCTCAGACGGTGTTCCAAACTACGGGAATGAGCAGTATGGATGGTCTTCAATAGCTTGCGACGCGTTTTGCTTCGAGAGAAATTTTTTAATTTGTGAATTGATGAAACCCAAAGAAAACCAACTGTAAAATACGTGCGTAAAAATCAAATTCACAATGAATATTTTTGAAGGTTGAACAAATATTATAACTTTTATTGATTGCCTTCTAAATAAAACGAAACCTGAACCTAGAAGAGAGTATATCGATGACAGTTACTCATCCATAGTGTTCGCAACTCAAATCTAATTCAGATAAGACGACACAGGTAATGAAATAATGAAAACATCCCTTTCCTTCAGAAGTAACGTCACAGTAAAAAAAACTTCAGCAACTTCCTAACTGAAGAAGAAGCTACGTAAGTTGAATTATTGGAACACGCCTCGTTAACAACTTCACTTCAAAAGACTACGTGAATTAGAACAGATAAATTTGAGCCTCCTGAACAAATGGTGTGCCTCAAGCGTGTGTACTCACTCTCCATGAACTGGGCGTTGGTGGGCTGGAACTCGAGCACCTCCTTGGTGCACATGGTGGCCGCCATCGGGTTCAGCTCGACCTCCTTGACCACGTGAGTCGAGTTGTAGACTTCGGGCTCGGGCCCGGTCGCCGCGGAGACGGAGTGTGAGATGAAGGATGAACTTTGGGTTCCCTCCATGTTGATTTATTTGGGTACGAGGCACTCACAGATTGAAGGTCTGGTATGTGTTGCAAACGTCACTCAAGAACCAGGAGGTAAAAACTGACCAATTTCCACTTGCTCATCAGTTGATGTTAAAATCTTAAGAATGAAATGGTTTATGTAAAATCTTTCTCTTAATATTCTATTGAGCCAACCAATCAACTACGCTGACGAACGATTCACGTATTTTACTTTCTGAAAATTTACGAGAGAAAAATTTCGAAGACTTTCTCAATTTAAGGTGAAATAAGTACTTCTTAGATAAACTACTTTCTAATTTGTTCTTTTACACTTCCCTGAATAGTTCCTATTTTAATTTTAGATGCAGCGTAGTCCTCACGGGCTAAAATGAATGTACGCAAAAATGCTTCAGTTACAGTCAGTAAATAAAGTGTAAATTGATCGTGAAGGAGAAACTTTTGCTGTTTTGCAAATAAATAATACCCTGTAGTATATTTGTAAAGCTAACAATACATCTTGACCGACTAACAATTACAAAAAAATTATCCACCCAATAACGGGATACTTAAATTTGCCAAATTAGGTCAAAAGCTTTTGGATTTGAAATTCTTGAGCATAGTGTGATGGTATTTGGAAGGAAATCTCGAGTTCCTAAAATTAAATTTCAGAACATAAATGTAGAGATGAACGAAAAAATGCACGTCTCACTTATTCCCTTCATCAGGAAATAGTAAAATATCATCAAATATCAATCTAATAATATATGAAGTTGTGGCAAGGTTTTTGCTTCCAGTTGTTTCGAATCGAAATTTTTTCATTATAACTTATTTTTTGAGTCTATTCAAAGTCATTTAAAGATTTTTCTACATTCGCAGCGCTAAAAGGCGAAAGACGAACGTAAGACAGAACGTCCGATAGAACGGTGAGCATCAGTAATAAAAACCAGCATGCATTAATAACGTTCTTAGCTAAAAGCCTTAAGGTACGAAGAAGTTTTTTCTTTCTTCTTATTGAATGGGGCAAAGATAAGCCCATGATAAGTTTCTTGGACGTCTAAGTGTTTTTCTTTCGTGAGAGTAGTATGAAATTGAGCTCACGTCCATCGTTAGCGGTTTTTAGCTCCACACAGCACGATCATGGCGTCCAAGAATTGGCACGTAGGTGGTGGAGCTGGTAATTTGTTCCTAATGAAAACACATGTTATCATCAGGATAAAAGACCTAAGCATAACGAGGAAATAAAATCCGCCGGATGCGTTATAGTTCACGTTAATGCACAAATAACACGTCAGAAAGCCAGTAATTCTTTCGTACGGAAGGCATCATGACGCACTTGAAAATCCACGAGTCCATATGACTGGAAAGTCGGAATGAAGTTTTCATTAAAGTTAGTTCACGTAGAAAAGTTGAATAACTTCATGGAGATCTATTTTCATATTTTCTTTCAGGACACAACTTGAGGTCAGAAATGGAGTCTCAAAGTAAACTGAAATATTCTATGTAAGTGGGAAAGCAAATTAAACGTTCAGAATCAGACCCTTGCAAATAACGGAACGACGTCGCAAACAACCTACGCTTCTCACACAATTAAGTTTGGTACCACTCTGGTGGGTAGTGCAACTGGGGTTCCTAACGCGTAGTGAGCCGGTTTTATACCAGCTCTTATCTTTTATCATCTCTTATCATTGATTGTTAATGAAACGAATTAGGAGTTTCTGGCGGGGAACATAGGCTCACATTTATTATTTTACGATCTCAGCACGCATCAGAAGGTATTGTAATTTTTACCCGAAGCCAGACCGTTTCTTTAATGGGATCTCTCTCGCGAAGCAAGCAATAAAAGCATGAGACTCGTAAATGGATTATCACGAGCTTGTGTTACATTATTTATGACCATCGCCATGCGCTTCAATGCGTGTACATCCGCCAGGCGTATGTAGGTCGCATGGCTTAAGTAGCATTTGAGTATCGTATACCGTTAGGAATTTCAGCGCAAATGGTTGATAGAAATCTGATTTGATTTATTCAAGACTGGCTTCACAATAAACAGTGGAGGAAGAGTACTTAGATTGAGATGTGACTGTGTACCATTCACAGTAGACGCGTAAAGCGAAATGCATACACATTAAAATGTATAAATTTATATACTAACGCATTTACAACACCGTGTGTAATATTACACACAATTTCATGCTTCGTTCCTCGCAAAAATTAGTGAAATAATTGGAGAAGAGATACAACAGTCAAGTTATGTGGATACTGAACACGAAACTTGATAATCAGTGACGGGGTTGAGGGAAAGTAGGAAATACTCTGCATAATATTTTGCGTCAATTCGATGGGTGGTTTTTGGGAAGGCTACAAACAAGTAGAGAAATATCAACTGCAAACTGTTCATTTCTTGCCAGTAACTTTTGCTTGAGAAAGTTGTATTGCGACAAGCGTTTGTAGCAGTGGAGGGCACGAGTCTAAATTACCACAAACAACAGAAATATTTATGGTAAGTTTGTTATTATTCAGTACACACCGGTCACCCACGCCAGACGATCTTGGTTTCAGTTCATCTCAACACGCTCACACCAGCAACAAACCAATTTCTCGAATGTACTTACAGTTACAGTTGAAGATTATGTAACGAATATCATGCACAGATGAAATCAGATTATAGAAAAATCAGATTATGTAATATTCTTTTGTGTCGATAGTTGAGGTGGGACTTATATTTAGTGTGTGTCATGAAAGTTCTTTAGTGTCGGTGGTTTCTGTCGAGAGTGGGTTGTGTTGTGGTTTTGTGCTGAGAATGTGTGTGTTGGGCTTTGCTTGCCTAGGCATGCAGAAGGACGCTTTGTTGTGGTTGTTTGCATGGTCACGGCTAGCCTGCCTACAAGAAGCCCAATGAAATTCTAGACAGGGTCAAGACTTTCTAGGCTAGGTCTCCCGATATAGCTATTTGTCCCAAACCATAAATCGTTGAAAGAAAAACACAAGAAAAAGGGGACATAACGGTTTTCTGAAACAGTCTCCAAAGCTCTGAAAGGCGGAGAAACATCGGGAAGAAACCAGTGGGACCGATAGGAGGGAGGAATTAACGAATACACGCATACTGATTGGGCATTTCATCAAATTAATATCCATATTCACGAACCCACATGCCAACACTTCCGAAATTGAAGAGTTAGTGCTACGGGAATCAAATTCGAATGTGCACCTATGGACGGTTGTGAGAAAGAACCTCGATAAAAATAAGTTGTACGTAGGTGTAAGTGAAATAGATCAATGAAATTAGTATATACAATCCGTATGAGCACACTGAGCTTGAGTTTATGTTAAAATAATAGGATAATAATATTATAATATTCTCTTATTTCAGAAAAACATTTCTCAAAACAACCAAAGGCAACGACTTCAACAAATGGCAGAATTTAAAATAGAAATATCGGGTCAGGGTGAGTTAACGAAATAATCTCATGTCGCAATGAGGTTAAATCACTTGAAAATTAGTTTGTTAGAAAAAATTATATATCGAACATCGTGCTGAATTGAAAATTCATATGAAGTTAAAATAAAAGAAAATAGGCACAAATAATATCTCGGCAATTGAAAGCAGACACATTTTAAATTACAGATGGTGGGAAGCCCAAGTGCGAGTCGGGGGATATCACCGTGAATGTTTGAACTTCGCAGGAAGTTTCATCCAGAGTAAATGGGCGACGCGCGATAAACATATGAACTGATGTAACACGGAGAACAGCACATGTGTTGTGACGTGCAGTCAAGCAGTTGAGACATGGTGCAGTGAGTGCGGAGCGAACTTGCCATCAACCTACTGGAGCAGGAGTGGTCTGTGATACGCGTGGCCGCAGAACTGAAGGTGACAAGAAAAGCTCTGGAGCACCAAGAAAGACCATCCCACGAACAGACAAGGTCTTGAAGCGTGAGGTGTTAGCTGAACCATCCTATTACTGCACTATAACTAATGGAGCCCTTCTTTCGTGGTGGAATGGTGGCGTGTGGGACCCTGGCGGCTTCCTTCTTTAGGTTGTAGACGACCCTTCTTGTCACGTTCAGTTCTGCGGCCACGAGTATCACAGACCACTCCTGCTCCAGTAGGTTGATGGCACGTGTCTTCTCCTCCATTGTACGTTTATTTCGTCCCATTGTGACTTGTGGTTATGGAGTTATAGGCCGGCAAAGTTGGTGGAAAAGTGCAAAAGCGGGCACTGAGGAGCGCATAAACTTGATCCACCCTCACCGAGCTTTTGAAGCTCACTCACACTTGTTGTGGCAGGGAAGCATGAAGTCAGTCATCACGTGGGTGCTACTTCACTGCCTAGTTCTTCCTACTATTCCTATGGCGAGAACGCAATAAAAAAATACTCGCGGTTTTGCGAGGGGACATTTTTATTGCTGAGAAAGTGTGTACTTTTTTTTGCGGCCACTGCATGTGTAGATGCGGGTTTAATGTTCTTTGTCAAAATTTCATCATTTACTGTTGGGGGAAAAATTGACAGGTCAGTTATTACTAGCAATTGCTTTTGTCAACAGTTAAGATAAATTGTTTGTGGTTCAATCATTAGTATCAGTTGATGGTATTTCATTAATTGTGCGTCAATTTTAAGTATTTCTATTGTATTTTCTATGGTGCTATAATTTTGTTGTGAGCTGAAATTGTTTGGTGCATTCTCTTACATTAGGGTGTAATTGTCTGAAATAGAAATTAAGAATGTTTGAGATCGTATGATTTGCTTAGCTAATTAGAAAACAGGCATTGGATGAATAAGATCGGACTGAAAACCGCAAGGAAAGTTAAAGACATGTACAATACGACCCAAAAAAAGATTTACCCATGTTCAAAATGTCATAACTTTGCTTGAGATATTTTGGATCTGTTTGCTTGATTCGATGAAGAATATAATTGTCTATCAGTCTCTACAAGCATTTTTAAAAATATGCAGCCACTCCATAACATTTAAAGTAATAGGCACCAAAATAAAAGTTGCGCAAGAATTGCGAATTAAAGTTTATGAACCCATGTAAGTGGAACAACAGTTTCTGTACATCGTTTTTCACTTAAAAGAACTGCATATGAAATAGTAGAACGAAAACCATTTTTGATACTCACAATTATTGTCTTTACTATTCTCTTCCTTCTACTTGATTGTCATTCTTATTTACATTATTTATTTGTATTGCCATTCCTATTCCCTTAATTGCCATTCTCTACACATGACATATAAGTATTAGCAAAAGTAGGTCCTAAAGAGGAACCCATTGCAACGCCATCCACCTGTCGGAACAAACTACCATCAATATGTTTAAATGGAGCTTTTGTTGTTCAAATTGTGAGATTTTCATTTCAAATATGGCGAGAAAACAGATCAGGTGGAGCAGCGTCATCTCAATTGTATACATAGTCCAAAATAATATCTATAGTATTTAGCACGGGTACATTAGCAAACAATGATTCTACATCTAGTGAAGCTATTATACCGGTATATGTAGAGAACTTGGTGTTAAAGGGATGTAATCCATTACTTGGTGTAATGGATGGATGTAAAACCGAGCATTTACTGTAGATATGTGGACGACATTTTTGTTAAAGTAAAAGACCTTGAGCATCTGGACACGTTAAGGGGTTTGTTTGTTGAAAAATCTGTTTCAAATTTCACGGATGAGTTAGGTCTACACGGTAAATTCACATTTTTGGATGTTCTGGTTGAAGCTTCTAACGATACATTCAATAGATCTGTTCATGTCAAACCTTCCCATTCTGGTGAAACTATTAATTACGATTGTGAAGCACCAAAATCTATAAAGAAGCTCCAAGGTATCTATCCATACCTTGATAAATAGAGCTCATAAAGTTTGCAGTAAGTGGAAAAACTTTCATTCCGAAATGCTTCGAATTAAACGTTTACTTGTAAATAAAAGCTTTCCTAATACCTTGATTGATAAAACTATTGAACCAAATTATGAGCAGTGACAATAATTCAGTGAATGCAAACCGTATCAATATTTTTACGAAAATAAAATGCATAATAATTACAAAATTGACGAACCGGTTTTCAAAAACATTGTCAAAGCCTTTGTTAAGCTAATTAATCCTGAAACTTCTATTAAAGTTTGCGTGTATTGTAAAAATCGTAAAACCAGTGACTAATTGGCAAAAAATAATCTGTCTACATCTAGGGTCAACGATCTGGACAAGGCCAGTGTGATCTATCAATTTAAATGTAACAGAAGAGAATGTAAGTCTCTTGATAAACGTTACATTGGCATGACCAGAATGACCCTGAAGCAAAGATTAACAGCTCATAAATATCAAGGTTCCATCTTCAATCATTTTCGTGTTGACCATATAGTTGCAAACCATCCAATGAAGATCTGCTCCCTAACACCAAAATTCATTATAATGTTATTAAAACAGATCGTGTTCATATATAATTGAAGTATTACACATCCATGAACTTAAACCTTCCCTTAATGAAAACACTAATGATTCTTTCGCTTTTAAACTGTTTGGCAGAACTTCAGCTTGCTAGGTATGACGAGGCTGCTCGACCATTGTGCTCTTGTCTCTCGTGATGTGAACATCGAGGTTTTTGAACAATATTTATAGTCCAGCTACTATTTCTGTGATAAAAACTTGACCCTTTGTCAAGTCGCTTTCGTCTTTTGTGATCCACATATCTAGTCTATTTTACTTAAGTTTTAGTTTTTGCGTTTTTCCATTGTGACTGGAAATTATTCTGTATTTTTTCCAGCCTGAGGATAATGTTAGATACGCCGAAACATTGCATTTTATAATTAGACAGAATTATAGATTATAATGAATTTCTGTGTTTTAGTACAAAAATGCTAGGAGCTTTCCTGAATCAACTTACACGTGAAGAAATTGGACTATTTGGTTGGGCTGAAAAGTTAGAAAAGAAATCAGGTTAATAATTATAAATGAAATGACTCAACTACATTCAAATAATACAATATAACAATAAGACTTTAAAGTGCCAGATATTTGTAGCAGCATCCTACAGTATGCAAAAAGTACTAGATCTGCGCGTACACAAAAATGAAATTCCTAGGATTCGTAGGTACTGTATATACACTACGACTTTCAGGGCTAAGAATGAAATATTGACGTGTCCAAATGGATGTTTCAATATATTGATGAACCATCAATAAAAAATCAAACTGAATTGATTGCGTCAAAACATAGAGGCAATTAACTGACGGTCGTCAATCAAGCCTACAGACGATCAATTAAATTGTTAACACTCATTATTGACAATAATATTGTCAGTTGAATTGATCGTCTATGGGCCGCTTAAGGATACGTAATGACAGTATCTATGATGCGAGTTTAACCAGGGCACAAGTACAAGAACATTTTAATCCAGGGTGCCATTAAGATGGATATATTTGTTTGTCATCCATATCTATAAGATTTATTTAAGGAAAATAACGAATTCAGTCATTTTTGACGGGCTGTGTACAGTAGTTAGTAAATTGTACCTTTACATCTCAATTGTTTTACCTATGGTATTATGATCGTTAAATCTTTCACGTATTAATTGATAACATAAATGCTACAGGGTGATCAAACATGAGTGACAATTTTGAAGAGTGCAAAATTGTCACTCATGTTTGATCACCCAGTATACCATTTCAGTGGAGGGAGGGCGACAGAAACCCTGTCACAAAATTTCAGTAAAAATAAATTTGCCGATAGTTATAAATTTGCTGAGAAAAAACCGTTAGCAGCGTAAACAACAGCTACATATGTAAAAGAGAAATTGCTCATCATTGTCAAGGCTCAAGGGCTTAACTGCAGGCTCAAAGACAAGCTCTTCATGGCTTCTAGCACTAATCTTCATTCCAGGAGGGACAAAGACAAAAGAAGTCTTGCCTTTCAAAGACTCGCTCGCTCAAACCATAACTGATGCGACTTTCAGTGTTCGGTGGTTTAGCCTCCAATTCTATCATTTTCTGGACGTGATCGAGGGCTGTTTGCAATAATTACGTCATTGTGGTTATTGTGGGCTTCTCCTACATGGAAAATTTTCTCATCTGTGAACAGAGCATTGCCTAAATCGTTAGCTTTTAGCCGATACAGAAGTGCGCGACTTCTGTCAATTTTTTTCTTATTTAAAGAAATTATAAAACTCTAACGAATATTATGCAGAGATAGGATCAGGCTGGATCATTATTGAACAAAAATATTCTTACGTAATGTTCTTTTGTGTTGGGCTGTCAGTACAGTGTGTTGCGTGCGTGTGCTACGTGTGGTGTCTCGGGCAGACACAAAGTGCCTTGTGGTCAGCCTGGCCTATGACTGACATTCTACACGGGGTTTGTTTAGGTCTCACATTCGGAGCTATCGGCCTTCAAACTATAAATTGGTAAAATAAAAGCACAAGAAAATGAGGACAGTAAGTGTTTCCAGTCACTCAGAACACCGGAGAAAGTACATATAATGTTAGGGACGAGTTACACGTATACACGTATGCTCATTGGTCATCAATTCGTGTAGCAAAAGTCAGGGACTCGCATAAGAAGACGTCCGAAATTAAGAACTCAGTTTTGTGTAAAACCCCTTTGAATGAACGAGCATGAATAGACGAGCACCAGGAATAAAAAACTACCGAGTTGAAGGTGTGGAAGATTGAGAAAATAGCCTCAATTAAAATAGGTTGGAAGTAGATACGCCGTAAGGAAGCAAACATAGGTCAATGTGTTCCACGTATGTCAGTAATGGAATGAAAATGTTAATAGTACCTAAATTATCTGATTAAAACATCTCGATAATGTCAATTTACTTAGAACTAGTTTTGTATGGTAAAAAATATAATCGAAGTATAGTGATAAAATAAAGTAAAGTGTCGTACAAAGGGGAAATAAAAAAAGTAATTACTAATAATATTGCGGTAATTAAAAAAAGATGGATATAACTTAAACGAGGTGGGCTTTACTTCTCATGACGGGAAGTATCATCGCACTTGCCTGTCTCCACCTCCCGTCATGGCAGAGGAAATCTCATACCAAGATAACCATTTCGAATCATGAACTGACGTGTGTCGGAATAATGGAGAACAGTATGAGTGTCAATACATGAAAATAAGAAGTCAAACATGGTGGGGAGAATGCAAATATTGTGTGAATGGTTTACATGTATGTCGTTTGAATAAATGTGCCTTGCAATACGTGGGGTAAAAGATGCGGTATTTGAGTTACTGTGTCGAAATATGATCATTGTTGTTGAGGAAAAAATTGACTGGCCAATTACACTGGGGAATACTTTTTCTAAAACTTTGAATTGCATTGTGTATTTTAACTGATTCTGAAGGAGTTTTAGACGCTGAATTTAAATAAGAAATTAGTTTTTCGATTTAAGCTCTAGTTTGAGTTTGTATGCAATTTGAGGTTAATGAAATGGTACAAATATGAACTTGAGTAAACCATGTATAAGCATTTTAACGTCCATATGTATATAAATATAGAGAGCTTCTAATATTTTGATCATTCTTCTTTGGCTCCAGTTCAAACATGGCTGCCAAAGAGAGACACTGCAGAAATAAGCCTGATGCCTTCTGCTACATATGTGGATGCTACACACTCAATCGTCAGAGACGTAACATATTTTCGTTTTTCGAGCGTGCCTACAAAGCATATTTTGAAATTTATCATGGTGATGAAGACAAGCAATGGGCTCTTTATGCTGTTTGCCACAATTGAAAGGAAATGCTTTGAGACTAAGCCAAAGAAAAACGCAAAAGTCTGCCTTTTGGAATTTCAATGATTTGGCGCGAACCCATCAACCACGTAACTGCATGTTATTTTTGCATGACACACACAACGGGTTTTGGGAGAAAAAACGGACGTAAAATGCCGTATACAAACATTCCCTCAGCTATTCGGCCTGCTCCGCACTCTGAAGAAGTTCCTGTTCAAGTTTTCAAAGGCTTTCCTTCATTGGATGATAAAGACATTACACATGATACAAGCGAACAAAACAGTTCTGAGTTGTGACAGTGAAGTGTCGGACAAATGTTCACAATCGGAGAACTGTTCTTCAGACACTGAACCTTTCCCCGTCTCCAAACCTCTTCCCTAAGCTGAACTGAATGATTTAGTTCGAGATTCAAATCTTTCAAAGAAAGCAGAAGAGCTTATGACATCAAGATTGAAAGGCAGAAATTTTGTTGATCACTCAGTTGAATTACATTTCAGAAAGCGTGACCAGCTTTTTGTGACCCTCTTTTCAGAAGACAAATAATTTGTTTACTGCCATGACATCCCAGGGTTTCTCAAAGAACTCGGTGTACCTTATTATAGTCCTGCTAAATGGAGACTCTTTTCAGACAGTTCAAAACGCAGTCTAGAGTGTGTTCTTTTATATAATGGCAATGTTTATGGAAAAGTATGAAATTGTTTATGAAGAAGTATGGCTTTGATGATATGAGAATGGTCATGAACTGATTGAAGTATCATGAGCACAATTGGATCATTTGTGCATGTAACTTAAAGATGGTCAACTTACTTCTTGGATAACAAGAAATGTGTTTGCCAACTTGCTAGTCCCATTCTACTGCAATTGATGTAATGAGCGAAATCAATTGCTTGCTCTCTGTTATAACGTAGCAAAAATGTGTATACAACTTTTGCAGTACATGCAGTGTTATTAATGTCTATTCTGCTAACAATATTTCTCATTGTTTCGTCAGCAAATACTACATATTTTATATAATAATAATCATTTAAGCACCCTGACCCGATGGTTCATGGGTGTTCTGGTGAATTTGAAAATTTACAAGACAATCTGCGATCCGTTGTGATATCTAACGTCGAAACACTACCTGATTATTCCACAAGTATGAACATGATGAAAAAAATTATGTGTTGTGCGTATACAAGAGGAGGGTTTCACAGTAACATTCCATGCCATTGTATACATTAATATACGTGTGTTTCCTTGATATCGTGGTTTTTGTTAACACCACAGCTTTATTTTTTTAAATGATCGTTCGACAATTAAACGTAATTTAATAATTTTTTATTACTGAAGGATTTTCCGACTGTACTGAAATTTCACGGTCACAAAGAAGAAATAAAGTTATTGGGTTATTTGCATGCGTCCTTGCAGTCCACGCTCTACTTACTGCAATAAATTTGGCACCCAGCTTTTATTTATTGGCAGCTTTTATTATATTTTGTTCCGTACCCAGCTTTAAGGATGATATTCGAAATTTCCAAACCCTGTGTTTTGGATACGATCTGTTCGAGATGCTTGTTTCCAAAAAAAAATTTCGGAAAGATTTGCCGTAGAAGTAACTTGATCCGACTGGTTGCATGTAAGTGGTCTTGTAAGCATATACAATTTTAATAATGTTGTCGAATTATTGATTGTAATTGCATCAGCGCGCACGCAACAAGATGAATTTCTGAGTTTCAGCATCTCGTAGACGTTTGGTTACTAATCGTGTCTCTTCATCAGTGGTTCAAAAAAGTATTATGTCTTGCTAGAACATAGTTTTCAAAACATCGAAAATCAGAAATAATGAATTAGCTAGAGCATTCAAAGAATGTCTGAACGAAAATCGAAAAAATAAAAATGAAATAGACTTCACCGAATTTTTTCATATTTAATAGTAAAGAGTAACACTTTCAATACTCTACTCGTTGAAATAGATCGTTTTACTTTTAAAATACTTTCAATTTTTATAAAGAGCACACAAAAATACACTGGAGGTATTTAATCGGTTAAATAAGTCCTACTTGTAAATCTTACGAGTAACCTTGAGACGTAACTTCACAATTTTCACATTTTTTAATGCAACCATTTGTAAAATCTAATAAAAAAATCATGAGGACTTAATATGTACTTAGGAGTGTAAAATATGTGTGTGAATAGCGGTTTCCATTCTAGGAACTTTGTGAAGGTCGGCCTAGGGATGCAAGCAGTGTTCTGAAGATTGAGAGTGTTCTGAAGATTGAGAGGGAGAATCGAAAAATTCGAGTAATTTATTGAAGCACTTACCAAATTAATTAAAGAAAGGTTATTGAAATATCTTCATCCATATCAGACAACTTTCAAATTTAGAAGTTCTAATATAAGACAAACTAAATTTACATTCGTGATTTCATTAGTTCTATTTATGTGATCGAATTGGGATGATCGCGTTGTTGTGTGCCTGTATGGTGTAACGAAATCTTTTCCGCGAGGCAACTGAGTGCTACTGTCAACTCTCTCACACAAACCCCTGCGTTCTAGTGCACTCTAGGTAGTCACACAGATTTTGATGAGGCCAATTCTCGCATCAACGATTTTAATTTAGAATCTGAGAAAATTTATCCATTTGCAACCCCGTATTTATGAAAAATCCATTGTTTAGAGTGAGAGCTTTTTGCCGCTGTCTTTCAAGTGAATCGTTTACCAACCATGCATTTGCTCGCTCTTCGCAGCCTAGTTCGCCAATATGTCATACCTGCAACTTGTCTGGTTCGTTTTAATCAATTCAATTTGAGGTTCCACTCCTTCTTAAGGTGGTAAATAGCTTGGCGTTTAATTTTTGATGATCTTAAGGAGGCGCCACAGCGAGTTTTTCGACTGGGTCGTTTGCTATCCAAGTTGTTGACTGCGAACAAACGACCCAACTTGTTGACTGAGTCAACAAGTTGTTGACTCCCAAGCCAGCTCCAGAAAAGGTTGCTGCAGATGATTTCTGGCAGAATGGAGTCGTATTCTCGTTTGAAATGGCTTAAATTTTATGGGTCACGATTGCAATGCTGCTCATTTAAATGATCCTTTTTGCCGTGTTTTAGATCAGAGCTTAGCATGACTTTAGTTAAACTTAAATTGAACAATTTAACTGCGAAAGAACAAGCGCACGTGCTATCTAAAATATAAAATCCTCATCCTCCGAGGTTGTTTTAGTGTACATGTACACAGGTGCTCTTTGTCTTGGAATTTAATACCTCAACAGTGTTAAGACTAGAATGAGAAAAGTGATCACACATTAAAAACAATTTAAAGAGGGCGCAACAAGGAACAAATTTATTATGACCCACCTTAGCTTGAAAAAATGCAAGACCAAACACAAAGTTGCTTCGGCCTGGGAACGCAAGACAGCCTGGGAACGCAAATAAATGAATATGACACTAACCCAACAGCAATTAAGACCGTTATGTGACTTACTCTCCCCTCACAAGGACAAAGAAATGAAAAAACATTAAAGTGAATCAAATAAGACTAATGTCACGCAGGTAACAACCCTATTTACACTGTGTTGGGCAGTGTGGCCCAACTTCCACCAGCACCAAGTTTGTGGTTGCCACGAACAGGACAGATTCTATGAGCCAATGTACCCTTATAATCTGGAGAAGCGGAGCACTCAAAAATTAACTAGTTCAGAAGTGGACATGATGAGTAAAATAATGTGTCTCACGTATCAACAATTTTTCCACCCATGAGTGTTATTATTAATGTATCAAGAACGCTTTGAACAATTCAATTTTATGCGAACGGTAGCAAACGTTGAAGTGTCACAGGGAATGTAAATGACACCTCCCCCAAGGCTCTGCTGAGTCTATTTTTTGCTCCAGCCGTCTCATTGTGTTTGTCACAGACCAGAGCAGGCTCATTTTTATGTGTCTCATTTTCCTCGTTTGTAGACTGCCTCATTAGCATTTTGTGCTTCCAGCGCTCGTTGACGGCTTTTGAAATGTCTTTCGTCTTTTCTTGTTTGCGTTAGTTCTCTTCCACAATGTTTGCTATAGTAATTTGTTAGTTTATTCGTGGTTTTAATGCTGCTCACGGTCGATCAATACATGCTTCTGAAAGTCCTTGAGAATCTTATCTTCATTAAGCGATGACAGACGCCTAGATCTTCTGTAAAGAAGAGACAGTGTTACTGACACACTGGTAAAAGATCTCTATATCTACTCGAGAAAGTTTTGCCTAACGTAAAATTTTATTTAGGGAGTGAAATCATTTCTGGATTGTTATCCGTCTCTCACTTTTTTAAACGACGAATGAAACATTTGCAGATTCTACGCCGGTATTTCTCTTGCTTTTCAAGGTTATAAATAAGAATGAACAGCAGCGGGAATGGTATTATGCTCACACATGTGATCAAATGTTAGGTCTATTATCTTGCTCTGGTTGGAACAACAAGAATACGAGGTGAGCAATATTCAAATTCAAATATTCAAATTCAAATGTTCAAATTCATCACCTCGGTCTAGTCGGGACCGAGGGCATATCTTTGTCATAAGCAAACTTCGGCTAAGCTACGAATCCTATCACGCCCTCTTCAATACCAATAATCAACTTAAACGCGCCTTTGCTTATCTGTGAGTAACGACCGTGCCCTAGAGCGTTAGCCTCGACCGTCAACCGTCACCCATGGCGCAAAGAGAGCGGTCCGTTTACGAGAAGTGAGCTCGGCAACAATCACCCCCAAATAAGATGGGTATTCCCACATTATGTGTCTTGGTCGAGCGGTCTCTTGAATACATCATGCCTCTAAGTATGTAGGATGCGTAATCGAACCTGTGGTCGATTTCATTCAGATATATGCCTTTTCTCTTTTCATTTGGAAATGCCATTTTTTACCCTCTTAGTAGAGAAGTGAGATTGAGAGAGAGATCTGATTATTTGAACCTAATGATGATGAGATGCACGTTAACAATTGCATTGTATAGCTCGTGCTCACTCTTACCTTATCGAAATTAATGATAAATACCACATCACAGCCATTTCTGTCCCTTATACCACAGCTATTTCTGTCCCTTCAAAACTGTGGGAGAAGGGCCTCTTCAAAGATCAAAAAGTTAAGTTTTCAGGAGAGCCATTTTTCTAAAATTCTTCTTATTTTTCTACGCCTTTTTCACTTCAAATTAATCCGAGTCAAGTTCAATTTAATCCAAGTCAAGTTCAATTTAATCCGAGTCAAGTTCAATTTAATCCAAGTCAAGTTCAATTTAATCCAAGTCAAGTTCAATTTAATCTAAGTCAAGTTCAAATTAATCCAAGTCAAATTCAAATTAATCCAAGTCAAGTTCAATTTACTCCAAGTCAAATTAAAATTAATAACAGTCAAATTTTACACACATATATCGGAATACATTTGGATTTTATGTACGTAATGTTGTATTCCGTACAACCGGTTCTTAAAATAACTTTAAAAATGCCTTTTTCAGTATCTTATGTACCGATTTCTCTGATATAGGAGTATAGAAGAAAAGTGTTTCTCATTGAATTTATATCAGCGCTTCCCTCAAGATGGATCTCTACAACCAATCAACGGACTATCAAACAAGTGAAGATGAACAAGAAAATATACGCCCAGGAGTAAGAAAAGGAGTAAAGAGAGGAAAATACAAGAAAACACGAGAAGAAAAATGCAGAGTGATAGATGCTGCATTGAAAGATGAAGATTATAGAGCAGTGGCAACATTTTTCTTGCTAAAACAGGAATGTATCTGTGTAGTAATGTACTCATATAAATTGTAATCAAACGGAATCGTACATTAGTATTCAGTGAATCGAATTTGTATATTTTTTTAATGAATAAGTATACATATCGTCCGGTAGTAATCTTTTTTATTTGCATGTATATATGATTTCATACATATGTGTGATAAAGTGCAATTTCACGTATGCAAATATCTATTAGTGTATTAAATCCTCGAAACTATGTGTACGTGAAACAAAAATTACCTTTTGAACATAAATATTTGAACGTATGCACACTGTCATCAATGTAGAATTCTAAAACAACTTTAATGACGAGTATAATACGAAGTTTTTATAATTGACTTGCATCTTTTACACCGCTCAAAGATCTGAATCACACTCGGCCTCCTGATACTGGATACTTACCACATTTTACGACAACTTGTTTTTATATTGCAAAACTTTTATGGATTCCTTGCTAAAAAGAAAAACGACAGTCTTGCTCATCACATCCAATAGATACGTATTTAACACAAAAAAGCTCAAATTAACAAGTGATTATGTCAATTTTTAACTCAACCTAGGGTTCAATTAATTTGAATATGACTTGGATTAATTTGAACTTGACTTAGATTAAATTGAACTTGACTTGGATTAATTTGAACTTGACTTAGATTAATTTTAACTTGACTTGGATTAATTTGAACTTGACTTGGATTAATTTGAACTTGACTTGGATTAAATTGAACTTGACTTGGATTAAATTGAACTTGACTCGGATTAATTTGAAGTGAAAAAGGTATCGTTTTATTTCTGAACTAATTATTTTTTTAATAAATTCTACAGCTAATGTAGATCTTTCCAAGCTCTATCAATTGGTATACTAGCCATTCCTGTACCTTCAAAACTGTGGGGAAAGATCCATATCAAAAAACAGTGAATGCAAATTTCAGAACACTAGTCTTTTTTAAAAAAAGTTTTTTTTCTTAATTACAAACAAAATTTTCTTTTTCAACTTTTCGCTTAGTAGCTCTTTCTGAGCCCTTTCGAATGAAATATTTGTCATTCTTGTACCTTCAATACTGCGGGAGGCAATTATATGTTTACACAGCAGCTAATTAGCTGATCACTCAGAGCAGCCGGACTCAAAACAAACACTCAGTTACATCATCATAATTAACACTGAGAGTTAGAATGTTTTGTTTGAGTACTAAGGCATTTCAAGCAAGGTCATGAATGAACTCTCTCGCTATTCACGTAGAGGAACGCCCAAAACTGATTCGTAATTATGGGGGAAGGGGGAAATCACTCATTCACTGGCGAGCCAAGGTCACGTTCCTCCGCGTCTTCTACTCCGTCTAGGAGACGAACCAATGTACGTACTTGAGAGCGAATTATACTGATGGATGCGCAAAAAACTTCTCTATAAGATGAGTCTATAAACTGAAAACCTACCGTCATCCAAATTCGACCCAGACCGTGCCCTTAACTAACATCACGTAATCGATGTAATCCATTCAAGGAAAATAATCCCATTATGGGTGGTGGCAGTTTAAATTTTATTTTATCATGATTAATAAAGACTAAATAAAACAAAAGAATGTGACGAATGGAAAAGTCAAGACGATAAAAGGCAACAACAAAAGATCACACACGGAGTAACCATTACAATTTACTGGATAAAAGAAAGTGACATAATCATTTTAGCACAACAGATAAATGTCTAATACAACAAAGGGAAGCTAAGATAGTTCTACAAAGATGATGTTGTACACGATGAGCACAACCATCAATTAATTCTATGCGTGAATCACTTGGTGGGAAAAGTGCTTAAGGAGACAGCCTAGGTAGAAGTCGGAAGAATTGTCGGTTTTCTGCTTTTAAATGCATCTTACAGAGGATTTTCTTGCGCTTCCATTGGTGCCACTCGCTCGCACCTACTCCTATTGGTACGCCCCCCCAGAGAGGGGAGAGCGAGCGGGGGAGCGTGACCTTGACGCAGGGCGACTTTTATCACCCCTCATTATTGGGGGTCAATTGAGCGTGTTTCTTTGCGGCAATGGCAATAGAGTTCGTTCATGTGCTACTCAAAGTGCTTTCCTATTCGAACGAAACATTTTAACGCTGAGTTATAAAATTTGACGATTTAAGAATTCAGCTGTTCTGTGTTCACACGCTTTTATTCATAGGTCGACGACGGCCGCAGTATCATAGCAACGGCTATGGCGAGCACAGCGACCGAAAGGGCTTGAAAAGAGCCACAAGGCAGAGGAGTTGATTTTAAAAAAACCTATGTTTTGAACACTTACACTTCCTGCCTTTTGATGTAGATTTTCTCTCAGAGCTCCAAAGCTACAACATTGGCAAATATATCAATCGGAAGGGCTTGAAAAGCGCTAAACAGGCTTGGGATTTCATTGGAGAAAACACTTAAATCTAAATTTGGGAAGAAAAACAAAAGAAAATTTTGAGAAAATATCGCTTTATGGAAATTTGCAAATTGATTTCTTCAAATGGATTCATCGTCCACAATTTTTAGAGTACAAAAATGGAAACTACATCATTCGATAGGGTTTAGCCAACTCTCTCGATATGGGCAGTTTGATTTTTTAGATATCTGTAATTTTGAAAAATATACGACACAAAAAGACGAAAAAATGGAAACAAGTCAATTTGAAAAAAAAATTCTAAAAATTCAAAAGATGAAATAATACAAAATCCACTCGCCCTTATCGTTAGATAACTACATAAGCTATTTAAAAAACGCACTGTTGGTTCTGTAGCTTCAAAATTACATGCCTTGAAAAGACATTCAAAATCCCACTTGTTTTTTTTAAATAACAATTTTTCTGATGCAGATACGAAAAAAAAACACACCAATCATAAAATAATCGTTACATCATTTCACACCCACTGTAAAAATTTCAGAGAAATCTATCTGTAACTTACGGACATTTTTCCTACCCTTTTTCTACCCAGACTGTCTCCTTAATTGAAAGATACAACAATGATTAATGGTTCATGGGTTCCAGGATGATGATTCGAATGGGCTTGATGTAAATTTAACGTTACCACGTCATTCAGATATAAGATAATTAAGGAAGCTCCTCGCCTTCCCCATAAGGGCAGGCCGAGGAGGACTACTACCTCTCTCAATTAATGCTGTGCCTAGAATGCTCCGCGTTCTCAGAAGAGGGTCGCACTTTTAAGCACCAGACCTTTTAGGAATGTAACTTGACGGTTTAGCCCCACGAGTAAGTGGTTTCGTTTGAGTTTAGCGTATAAAATCCTATTTGCAATAGAAACAGCGATCCGAGTTAGTTGGATCCAATTGATACTAGACAATTAGACAACGACATAAGTAGAATATTGCCGAAGAACCATGCTTGGCGTCAGCGTCTGGCCTCTCCTCGGCTAGGCGTCGCCGTTCGTTCATCGTTGCGAAGTCGTCGCGACGAAGCGGAATGAGGAGTGGCTGTTGGCTTGTGGAATTCTACGTGTCGAGACCTTAAACCGTGTACGATCGGTTCAAATAAGCAGAGCGTCCTCCACTGTATGTGCAGTTTCTCATATGTTATGATCAAATTCATAAAAAATATCCCCCAAACTGCTGAAAAGAGACGATCTCCTGATCGTTAGCGGTTTCCTGGTAGCCATTTGCGTGCAGTTACGTCGTTGAGGCAGATAATTAATCTTTCGGGACATCCACCCAACCAGCCGCGCACGAAGTGACGGCGATACGTGCTGGATTTGTCCAATGTCGGACGCTTGTATGAAGTCTCCTTGCAAGATCAAGCTCTCCTTACGTCTTGGGCAGACGATGTATCCGAGGAAGCTTGAAGAAGACTTTTCCATCCTTGAGGATAATTCTAGAAACTGCACGATGAGATTAGGATCTCATAAAAACAATGAAAACGCAGAGCGCATAAAGCTCTGGAGGCCTACATAGTTTCTCAGCGTGCAACCATTTATAGGAAGAACAAAAATTCTCGGAATGGAATTTTCTTTGTGGAAACCATTCTTTTTCTTATCATGCTCTCGACGAAGCACAACCTCCATCAGAATAGGGGATTAAATAAGTCGTCGTAGACTTTTTTTAAACTCAGTTATGAGGCCTTTTTGTGTCCAAATCGTTGCCGAAGAATGTTGAAAAGTCATCGTCGTATTCGTCGTTGTCGTTTACTTCGCCTCGCACGAACCTCGGCAAATACTGTGACTCAAAGGTTCTGTCATAGTCCGTGTTACGTTGTTCACCACACCGGATGCCACCTAGACGAGAGTGGACTTCACGCTGAGCGTAGAAAAAGGATCAGCTGATGTCGCTGCTGTCGTTGTTGTTGTTGTCACGTCCACACAGGGTTGATCATGTAAATGTGCATTTGGTTTCGTGAACATGTAGCTATTTTTGCCAGCTCGTAGTCGATCCACACGTCCTCGACTGCCAAAAGCTGAAATGTCCAGCTTTGTTATTCGATGATCTCATTGTTTTGAAAGTTTCATTCTCTCTTGCAAGCATTCATCACTGTATGCATCCACATTACAAGCATCTTATTCACGTAAACTAATCCACGTTCACAGATAGGACAGATTTAACCTAGTTTATTTCCAATCCTATTTCGTAAATGATTATACTTAAACATAATTATGATTCGAAGCTAGAGAGAGTGCAAAATTTTTGAAAATATATGTTAGTGGGATTTTATAGAATGACAAAGCTGCGCCACATTCAAATTTATATCAAATGCATTTCTACCAAAATCATAGTTACATTTTTCAATACAAAATTTGATGTTCGATGAGGAGGGGAGGGGGAAGTGGTATTTTATCATGTTACACCTCCTCCTTGGCACTTTCTTCACGGCGCGACGTTGCCATGTCATCTTACATGTCTCTTTATTACTGTATAATGATTTCAAGGGTCCTAGCTGACCCAATCAATAATAATAAAGAAAAATTGAGACTGTTTATGTGTATTTGTTTACCTTTTTTGGGAGGATCAGAATGTGGGGTTTCAAAACGCATCTCCTCCTACAGTTTTTGAGCTACAGTAAGGATTTTGATATCATTGGATGCGGAACGACATGTGCTTTCCAAAAAATAACATGGTGATTCAAAATTTATTTTCGATCAATCAAAAGTTGTGACGTCATAAATTTCGAAATTTTACGAAAAAAAATATTCCTGGGAATTTTTTATGTTTTTTCAACTTCAAACTAAAGCTTGGAGAATGTCATACTAGTTTTTAGAATGTCCAAGTATTTCCGCATCCAATGACACAAAAATCATCACTTATACTGAAAAACTGTCGGAGAAAACCCCCTAAAATCTCATTTTGGAAATCCCCGCTAAAATCTTGTTTTCTATGAATATCTCGTTTACTTTACAGAAAATCGCATTTTTTCATGGAAGACAAATGATGCCAAATTGCATTTTTATCGGCATACCAAATTTCACTGCTCTAGGTTCAATGTTAAAAAAAAGTCTTCCCAAAGGGGTACTATTTCCTTCAGGTACCACATTCAGCACAACATGGCGAAATTACATGGTAAATGATGCAATCGAAATTATACATTGACATAGGAAATGAAATCATCGATTAATTAGTTACAATCTTTGTATGATCAATTTATCAGCGTATTATGGTGAATGTCATTTTGTATCTCGCGAGAACATTAATCTAATTGATAGGAAATTTATTTTAGATAAATCTCCTTTTAGCATGTAAGAACATAATTGACATTTGAATAGGTTTTCAATTAATGGTAATTAATCATCACATTAAATCCCAGGGAATTTTCCAAATTAAATTTCTGTAACGTTAATTTAGAAGTATCATTTTGGACTTTGGGACTTTGAATGAATTACGATCATATAGTTGAATGTTCAACGTAAATTCGAATGAAAGGCGTGCACACCACCGTGCGGTTGCCTGCGCTCCAAAACAAATGCGTGCGACCAAGCGTCAAGGATCTGTCGGTTTCACAAGATGGGTGAAGTTTCACAACGTTCTATGCTATTATCAAATTAATTACTCAAATACAGGAATTATGAGGTACACATGTCTAAAATGATGTATAATTTATTGATCGTTACGGAGCAAATTGATTTAATTGGCGAATAAGACATTCAGATTGTCAGATATTTTGTCTCAGAAAAGTGTGGCTAAATTTCTGTAGGTCCTCTCTAGAATTTCTTGATTTCACACAAATTCAATTTAACGGTCTATAAAGTGAAAAATTGCACATATTGATCAACGTATATCAAATAATGGTTAACATTTCAAATAATTGAAAATTTATTAGCAATCATGACGGGAATATTACATTCGCACGCAAATATAAAATTATGAGTGTACAGTAAATAACGGGTCGCAGTAATAAGTTATAACGGCTTTTGCATATAAAGAACATGAAATATTAGATTGCACACATCCTAACTTTGAATTGTATCACAGGCTTAGTTTGAGATGGAAATGTAAGTCGTCGATTTTATTAGAATTTGGAAATATTTTTGTTTTGGCTGGCTTGAGAGGCAAATTTTGTTACGAATGATTCGGAGGGAGTGAGTTCAAGAAATTCAATGATTTTGCTAATCGAAAATCCACCAGCGCTGCACACCAGATGTAATAGCTTCGTATTTTTTTAGTATGTTACAGTCACTACTCTCATCACTATGCCACCAGGTGTTATGGCTCTATTTTTCGTTTCC
>JACJUY010000978.1:54251-109676 GCA_014220935.1 Platorchestia sp. MABIK | reverse complement strand
CTTGAATCCATTTTATACGAATGTATCGAAAGTTTATGATTTTAAATTCATCAGTTCCATACCATGCTTCCATTCCCCATTGTAAGTATGGTGAAAAGAGCGTTCGGGAAAGTATTGACAAAGCTTCTTCAGGCAGGAAATTTTTTCCTTCATGTAGGATTCCGATGGATTTTGATTAATTTAGTACATATCTGTATAATATGAGCAATGTGCTCTTTGAAAGTCAGATGTTTATCCATTATGATGCACAGGAACTTACACGCTGAGTTGGTTTTTTCTATTTGACCTTCGCTAATTTTAATGCGTAGAAGAGGTATATTTTCTTGCATGAGAATGTGACATATTTTGTTTTATCGACATTAAGGCTTATTTTATTAGCTTTAAGCCACAATGAAACCTTATGGAGTTCGTTATTTATACTCTCCACAATCAGAGCGGGATTTTGGTTTGGAAGGACCATAGAAAGCATGCTGTCATCGGCAAAAGTATGAATTTAAAAAATGATGTAGATTTAACAAACTCATTGATAAAAATTAGAAATAAAAGTGGCCCAAGGACAGATCCTTAGGGAACTCCTTGGCTAATTGTCTGAAGGTCCGATTTTGCATCGTCGATGACAACGTATTGTTTCCGAGTTTTTAGGTATGATCTGAACCAATCATGAACAACTCCTCGAATGTCATACATAGCAGTGGAGTTTAGAGTCCACACAATCGAATGCTTTTCGAAAGTCAAGAAATACAGAGAAAACAAGCTTTCCTTCATCTATATTAGAATAAAGGTATTGTAAATGATTTAATATAACCTGTTTTGTTGATTGTTTGTAGCAAAAACTAAATTGCTTATTATCGGCGAATGATTTTTGTTCAAAATAAGAATACACTTTTTATACACAATTTTCTCGAATACTCTGTTAATAATTTGGTAGCATAGATATTGGTCTATAGTTGCTTAGGCAGGATTTTTCATCATTTTTAAAAATAGATGTTACTCTAGCAACTTTGAGGGAGATTGGGAAAGAGCCTAGGAAGAGAGACTGGTTAATAAAATTGGAAATGAGTGGGGCTACAATATCAGCAATAACTTTAAGTACTTTAGTCGATAACGTTTGTAACCCACTCGATTTATTTTTCACGTTGTTTATGCTCGCAATTACATCGAAAGAGTTGGTGGGCGTAAAAAAAGAGTTGTGTTCACGAATATGATCCATGTGCTCCAAGTGATCATTAGGTTCACTTAGAATACAATCAGCTATATTTTTCCCTACGTTTACGAAGAAATTCTTAAAAAGATTAGCAAAATATTTTTGCTCATGGTATTTCACATTATCTTGAAAAATATACTCAATAGTTTCTCATCGGCATTATTCGGTTCATGGCAAGAATTAAGCAGGCGTCAAGTTTTATGAAAATAATTTTTAAATTAAGTAAATTTGTGCGTAAAGCAGTTTTTTCGATGTCCTTTTCTGGTTTGTCACAGAGTTCCTGAATCTGTTATACATTTCTCTAGATATTCGCCCTTCGTAAAGGAGGGCTAGGTACGCTTGACATTTCTTTATATTTATCACGATGTCATCAGTAACCCAGGGCTTTTGTCTATTTTGCAGTGTAATTGTGCGAGTTACGATTGGGCAACACTGATTGTGTGCGGTCATTATAGTTTCAGTCAAGTTTAGTGTTTCTTCATCAATGTTCGAGGCATTATTATTCTGTTGAGAGATGTGCAATGTTGGCATTAGTTCTTCTAGAACGGTGCGCATTTCTCCCAAATTTGATTCGTTTACGTTACGATATGAGTAAGTTTCAGCCTGTGGCTTGGTGCAAGCGACATTGGCATTTTTCTTAATAAAAAAATTGGAATATGATCAGATACGTCGGGAGTAATTATTCCAATAAGATAATCAGTTGGATCTGTCATCAAAATATTGTTGAGCAGCGTAGCAGATTCTGAGGATATCCGTGTCGGGTTTGTGATATATAATCAGAAGGAAAGATTTAGACCGAAAAACATTTAAGAAATTTTTACAGTTTTCATATTTCAACAGATCATAATAGGAGTCACAGCAGATTATTATGTCATTGTGCAATGACCTATTAAACTGCGACATAATACGATTGAGCTCATTCAGGAAAGATAAGCGACAAGCATTTAGAGGCCTACATATAGTTCCAAGCACAATCAGTTTACCATTTTTAATCAGTTCAATGAATAGTGACTGTACATGATCTTGATTCATAGTTACACTTGCTATGAGTCTCGAGTCTATGTGTTTAGATAGATACGTACTGATGCCTTCGCCGCGCTTATTATTATTGCGTAGTGAGTGGTGGCCCTGATGATTTTGCATTTTAATCATGTCTTTAGTTGAGTTATCCAGCCAGCTTTCGGGGAAGCACGTCAAAGTTACACTTCATTTATAGTGCATTGTATCTCTTCCATGTTTGGATAGAGTGATCTACAGTTCCAACACAGCAGCGAAAAATAGTTGCGAGTTGTTCGCATCGATTCATTAAATTTTGAAACATTAGCATATTCGCAGTTTTTAGTTTCGTTTAGGTTTGGATTTAGTCTGTTAAATGATTGAGATATTGGTCAATTTCATCGAATTCATCATCATGGTCAGTCATTTAAAATTAATAAGCAGTAAGTTATATACAACGTAAAAACAATAAAATACAAAGACAAGATAAAAATATTCAAATCTAAAACTAGGTTAAGAAGTGAGAGAGAAAAGAAAAAATCTAGCGTGGTTTCATACGGAGGACACTCACTCGGTTCATGAGCGACAATATCGGACTTCATAAATTGCTTTCAACATTGGAAAGTACAAATTTTTGAAGGGGGACGTTGGAACTGAAATCGGCTGAATCAAGTCAATGGCTGAAACGTTCTATCTATTAGATCTAGATTTATGAATATTAGCGTGCATGTATACTTTTAAAAATAAATAGGGGTCGCTTATATAGTGTTTTGCCATTTTTACCATAATTACGGAGCTGATGGGGGAAAATAAGATAAAAGTATGTACTTTTAAAAATCTATTTTGTCGAAAAGTATATATTGTAGAGCAATGATTTAGTTGTCATTACATGCGCAAAGAGTTACTGCATGACAAATCGGAGGACTATTTCGAATTTCGCAATTGTTTGTTTTTATGAAACGAAGAAATTTTATTAGAAAATCCTTATTTTATCGCACATTTTTAAATACAACCAAAAATCACTTTGAATTAAAAAAAAATCTCATGTTAGTAGATAGAGCAACTCTTTACGCATCCAATGACACCTAAATCATTGCTCTACGATAATAACTTTCGGAGGAGTTGTCCCTTGAAAAGTACCCATCTTCCCCCATTTCCCCTTCCCCCCTCTTTCCCCCATTGTCTCCAAGATTGTGTCGAAAGTGGGAAAAGTTATAGCCACGACCGCTATTTATTTCCAAAAACATACGTGGGTCAAATTTCATAGATCTAGATCTCATACAACAAACGTTACAGCCATTTCCTAGATTCATGCTGATTCCAGGGTAAACGTCCCCCTGAAGGCGTTGTTGCAAAGTTCATATTCATCAGGTAGTATCCGCATAATCTAACTGAAGATGAAATAGTAAAAAATTATCGATCATGAAAAAATAGTTTGAAATTCTAAAATTGACGCGACAGTGACATGATATCTAATCAGTGACAGTGGCATGATATAAAAGAGACATGATATCTAATTGAGGCGATAGTGACATAATATCTAATCTTATAAAGGCAGAAATGGATTTTTGAAAGTTGGTAACAAAAGTAACACAATAATAATAACCAAACTAGCAAGTTCATATTTGAAAAGGCGGAAGAGTGAACAATGTGGATATCAAAGGAATATCTGACCCAAATGTCTTGGGAAAAGCGGAGGGGCGATTCTGACAATTCTGGATCATTTCTGAGGTAGTATAGGCGAAATGAAATTTGGCTAATCAGTAGAATAATAATCATCCAGAACCTGTTTCAATGACATGCCCAATAATTTTTGCTGCATCAGATGCTGATCGAGCTCATCAGGCGTATTAATCTGATGACGTCTTGAATCTGGCATTCCAGGGATAGAAGAGGGACACTTATGTTTCCGTTCAGGCTTTCCGGGATTCCAATTTTATCCTGGAATTTTCTTTTGGCTACTCTCAAAGTGTACATAATGTTAGCTCTTGAAGGTGTGAGGTACTTATTTATGAAGAACTTTGGTTTTGTAACGCGGCAAGCGGTCAAAACCTCGCGTTTCTTGTTATGATGCTTTAGTTCGAAAGCAACGTTTCATCGATCCTCGTCTCCAGTTACAGGTTTTTTCCCCATTCTGTTAGCAGACGTGATGTCAGTATCACTGAGGTCGATGTTGGTTTTGTCCTTCAGGAGATTGCAGACAGTCTCTTTACAGTCTTCGTCTGACGTGATTGCGGTTGTTCCTGAGAAAGAACAAGGCTGTACTTCCTCTTTTCTATCTCACTGATCATTTTTTTCTCAGCCATCCAGACGGGAGACTAGGCCATTTATTTTCTTGTTTTGGTCTTCAAGAATTTGCTTGTGCTCCGATTTTTCCTTCGTTTGTGTCTCAGTGCATATTTAAATGTTACGTATTTCATTTTAAACTTTTGTCATTTCACTTCGAAATTTTATCATTACTGAGTCGAAGTACTCAAATTAATGAGTGATTATGTCAATTCTTAACTCAACTTAGGGTTGGATTAATATGAATTTGACTTGGATTAGTCTGAACTTGAATTGAATTAATTGGAACATGCCTTGGATTAACTTGAAGCAAAAAAGTTGTAGTCCCTCATATAATAATTTGCTTAAATTAATTTTTTTATTTTATTTCTCCTGTGTGCAACATAGGCTCCCAAAGATTCATATCTATTTGAATTGTATCATATATACACTACAAATGAAATAAAATATCTGGCATCCTCTCCCCTTTGTTTGTACGCCAAAAAACATTGCGGTTGTGAAATTGAATCTATTGTTTAAAAAAAAATGCAATTTAGCGTGAGGAAAAATATCCAACAAATTTTTTTCCAAAACTTATTGGCTAATGATCTTATCTCACACCAAATAATACCCTTGGTATGTTCATGTATTTGTTTGGTGTCCGCTTCTTACGAAACAGCTCCGTTGATTTGATTTGAAGGATGCTTAAATTAATGACCGTATCTGTGAAACGAGTTTCACCAGTGCACAAGTACAAGAATATTTTGATCGCGAGCACTTTTAGGATGTATATAATTGTCAAATTTGCCACATTAAAAATAAAGAAAATCAAATCAATCCTACAACTTTGATTACTAATTTAAACCATAGTAAACGAGTAGCATTAGATCAAATAACATTAGCGATAAATAATTAAGGAAAGGAAATAAATTTTTCTTCTCATGATGGCCCTGGAGGTACGGAGAAAACTTATCTCTACAATATAATTATCGAATATCTAACCGCACAAAAAAATGTGTTTTAACTTATGCTACAGCAGGAATAGCTTTTAGAGAGACGTCGCCTGAATCCAATTGTTCTTGGATGGTCTTCTAGCCGGCACGTGTCACTTGTCATTCACAGTATCATTGCTTCCTTCACTGACCGCGCTGGAAACATTTCTGCATATAGATCTCTACTAAAAGGGAAGGCGGGCATTTGGTTTGTAGGAATAAGTTATTGCTTCTCACATTGCGCACGGGTTCTTTGATGAAATGGCGGTGAGCAGAGAATGCTAATTTTTTAGAGTAAGAGTAGTTTCGATGAAGATAAAAAGGAGAACCTATGTCAAAATAGACAATTTCATTATTTTTAGCTAGTGTACACGACCCGTCAAAAATGAAGGGATTCAATACCTTTCTTGAGGAAATTTTCGTTCCAGGGAAGTTTCCATGCTAAAGCTTATTTCAAAGGTATCTTATTTTTCTTACGACAGTAATGAACACTTAGAATGCAGTATTTTTGAGCAGCAATAGAAGTAGTCATTTGTGTCGTACCCTAGATACAGCAATTCATGCACTAGATAATGAGAAGAACTGCGAGCTTGTGTGAGTGTATTGTAATATGCAATACCCCGCCGAACTCGATTTCCACGATACGAACTACAGGATGTAAGGCTCTGGATCTCTCTAATTTTTTTGAAAGTGACTTATTATAGTGCACTTGTACAGCGAAGATGAGTGTATTAATTTACCTGTGAACTGAAACCAAGACCGCCAGTGCTAATTTCTTCCTATCTATTCTCACGAGCGTGACACGAAACATGTAAATCCAATAACTCGAAACATATAATGACACGACGGTCATTCTTAGTAGTAGATGGACGAACTGCTCACAGTGGGCTTACGCTTTCTATCCAATTGCTGGAAACCTCAACATTAAGCATGAGAATACCCTCACCGGAATCTGAGAGAATAAAGAGAGCGTCTCTAATCATCATTAATGAGGCTTCTATTCTCTCAGGCAGCGCTCTCAGAGTAATAAACAATCTGCTTAATTCAATAAATAATGAACTCACAAAATCTGTTTGCGGGAAAGTCTTGCACTTGGGAGGTGATTTCAGGCTAACCGCTCTAGTTATCCCCAAAGAATCGGATACATCAATCATTAAATCATCAATTAAACGATCGATTCTTTGGAGGTTTGATACAAAACTGTCATTTACACAAAATATGCGTATTGAAGGCCAACGTGAGTCCAACAGATTGCTTATTGAAATTAGAAACGGAATAATACCTGATGTTGTACTGCAGGGTAATGACTTGAGGGCGTCATCCCAGGCCCCTGCCAAACCTTTGTCGGTCCGATGAGCATTTCTTGTGTTTTTGTTGAAAAAGGCCCCTTAGGTAATGGAATGTTCGGTCCTAAAATTTTATGGCGCTACGGACTCTAGATCCCTCCCCCGGGGGGTTTAAGGGGACCAAAAATCCTGATTTTTCGACCCCATTTCGACCTCATATAAAAAGAAAATAAAACCGGAGATGAAAAATTTAAAACCGAAACTTTGTTTGCAATGCTTTAAGAATTTTAAAACTGTATTTGATTTTGTTCTAGCATAAAAAATCAGTGAGTTCTATTCATTTGAAAACCAATGAAAATGAACTTAAAAAACCCATATGTCATATTTTTTCAACAAACTAAGGCCTGAAACGAAAAAATGGATTGATGAAATTGTGTTTCTTTTTAAAAATTACATAATGGTCATATTTCATAAGAATCAGATTACAAATATCAAAGTTCACAATTTTTATAAAAAAACGAAAAACTTTGGAAAAATTTTTGAAAAAAAATTTAAAATTACAATTCACAGTGAGAATATGAAGTTGTGCATGGAGATAATCGAAATGAAAATGAAAACAGCATTCGATTACACAAATTGTTCATTAAATTACACTTCAAAAAATTTTTTGTTTTTGGCTTATACCCAAAACCTTTAATTTTCAACATTCGAAAGAATAGAAGTCGGTGAATTTTCCTTCTAGGAAAAAAAGATAGTTTTAGAATCCAGCATTGCGAACAAAGTTATAGTAGCTTTTTTCCCAATTTTACAAATGATTTTTTTTATCAAGCTAAAACCCAAAATTAGTGTATATGTTAGTTAGTGATGAAATATCTTATATAAAAAAAACGATAAGTTGAAAATGGAAAACTTTCTACTGTAACTTTGTTTACAATTCTTCAAGAATTCTAAAACTGTCTTCACTTTTGTTCTAGCATAAAAACTCAATGACTTTTATTTTTTTTAAATATAATGTACCAAAAAACTAATTTTTCGTATTTACAAAAAAATAAGGCCCATATGGAAAAAGTAACACGGGTAAAATATGTTTTTTCCAACATATACATATACTGGCCAAATTTTAAACGAATCGGATCAATTTTATAAAAACCGTTGAAGTGACCCCCTTAATTGAAATCCCCAACAAATGCATTCATCAGGCAATATTATCCAAGACGTCTTTGGCAATTCGCTAAATAATAATTCCAATGAAGAAATCGAAGGAGTCAGTGGGAAAAAATTGTTCCTACATAAAAAACAGAGATGATTTTCAATTTGTTATAGACTTAATTCAAGGGGAAAACACATTCTATTCAAGGGTGGATTCAATAGGAGATGAAATTAAAAATGAGTTTCATTATCCCGTGGAATTTCTAAATTCTCAAATGCCTTCTGGAATGCCTTCGCATGTGCTCAAGTTGAAAAAAGGTGCAACCGTAATTTTTTTACTTAATTTAAACCCCCACAAGAGGTTAGTCAATGGAACGCGTATGCTTATTGTATCAGTTAATGAGCTGTACATTCAGGCAAAATAATAAGAGGAAGCAAGAAAGGGGAAGAAGCATTCTTGCCCAGAATTGATTCAACCCCAAGCGATACATCTCTTCCTTTCAAAATGACTCGCCGACAATTCCCAGTGATCCCAGCTCTTGCCATGACGATAAACAATTCACAAGGACAAAGTTTCAACAATATTACTCTCTATTTACCTTCACCTGTTTTTAGTCATGGCCGATTGTATGTTGCACTCAGCAGAACGCGCGACGGAAATTTTATCAAAATTTTAGCAGAAAATTTTAGCGTCGCAGATGGTGTTTAATTGAAATCATTGTTTCGCATGAATTTTTGGAATAAAAACTTTTTGTTCACATTGTGCTTCATAGTGTATAGAATGTATGTATTGTGCTTTGTTTTCTGCTGCAATATATGTTTGGATTAATAACCTTGGATTTTCGTTCATATCTGTCCTTAAACATCCATGGTTTAGTTTAATCCATGTCATGACATAACTATAATATAAATGCTAATGTATATGCAGTACATTAATCTCTTCAACAAACTATTTCGTCAGCAGCTTGCATCGTATTTTGAACTATATATATAGCACTAAACTCGCATTGTATATATCCCGGCACTGGCGCGGCGATTTTCCCCGTTGGGTATAAGGGAGAGCTCAAGCACAATGCCCCACTCAACCCAGGTGTCGGAAATGGGTACCGGCTTCACGGGGGAACCGTCATGGTGTCCTATATATAGTGTTAGTTATAAGACATTTGTAAAACCAATGCTTAAGATCATATGTATCAGGCTTGATTGGAAATAAAGCATCCTAAGATGCCGATGTTTGTTGTTAGTTATTGTTATTTTTAAGTTACATTAGGTTAGGTTTAGTATTATATATTCAGGGTATTTTTTTAGTATTACATATTCTATCAGAAATAATTCCTCAAAGTTGTACTTCTTGTATACCTCTGTCGGGAGCGTTGTTTCGTGAGTCTCTGTGGCTTTGTCTGTTCCGGTCGTGTCGGAGCTGAGATGGGTCGTTGTGGCAGGAGGTTTTGGCAGAATGATTTTGAACACCTTAGCATACCTTTGAACTCTCTAGAGAATTTGAAACTCTTAACTTCCTTGCCGTGGAAGGTTGTCTACTTTGATTTTGAAGGCAGCTGGTTCAACTGTCAGTGGTTCAGCTTGGTGAGGGCTGGCTCGAAGCCTTCGTCTGGATGGTGTTCAGTGGAGTGATGGGCTGCGTCGTGGCATCCGCTGCGTTCTCCACCGCTTGAGACGGGACGTTGATGGCGGAGGCGGTACTTGGCTAGAACTTGGGCAATTCAATTTCCTTAATTCTTCCTAAGTCTATTATCTCTTTAATTGTTTTGTTTGTGTGAATGATTTCTTTAATTAATTGACGTTGCTTACTTTTTGCTTAGATTTTCTAAGTGTCCTTGGCAATGAACGTGGCCAGTTGGCCTTTAACTAAAGCTACTGCGGTAACCTAAACTATTAACTTAGAAGAGTGCGGTTCATCTAGCTTCTAGGTTGCGCAAATGACTTGGTAACGAAACGTACTCATTTACCTTATTTCTAAAGAATTTGAATCGCTAACTATACTTACTATTTTTCTCGCCATGGACACTTTCCTCTTACTGATTTCTGCTTAAATTTCTTAACAATTAACTCTTCGCCTAAAAGTTCCTACACAGAGTGCCATTTATAAGCTCAGGTGTGTATTGCATAATTGATTGTTCATTATGTTATCAGTATTGTTCATCATGTTTCGTCGAATTCTTCCAACTTGTAATTTTATTTAATCCGTTCTTCGTGATGGTCGTTCGTTAAGTCTTAAATCTAATATTGCTTTAACCATTTCCTGCAGTACTTGCTTGGCTTCGCAGCTCGGGTCCTTTTCCTTGATCATCAACTCGGTCTACTCCATTGCGGGATTTACCTTAGGTAATTAAAAATGAAACCTTTATTGTCATTAGTCTGCTGTTGAATTTGTACTGGAACTTGTTTGTTTGTTTGGATTTTGTCTTCATTTCTTTCTAATTGTCCTCCCCCCCCCCCCCTGGTGCTGGGTATTGGTGGCCCTTCCGTTCCGCTCTCGGGTGTGGAGATGACTCTGGAGAATTCTTTGAAGTCGCGGAAATCTGCTTTCTGCGGCCTGGCTCCCTGCGTGACGGTGTCACTCTACTTTGACGCCACTGTTGCCACCACCTTCTTTTTTTTCTTTGTTTGAGGTTTATTGGAGCTTCGGAAAGGTCTCCATGCAGCTCCACGGCTGAGCGTATGTTTCTCTCGTCAGTGCCGGGTCTGGTTTGACAGAAGGAAGAATTGCCACCACCTTAACCTTCAAATCAAGCTGTAGCCCTACTTTTCCGCGCTTGATTTCGGCTCTACCTTGCCTACGTGGTCAAGCGGAATATTACTTTCGCTATCTATTTTAACTGTGCGATCTGGCACATTTTAAACGTATAAACGTGCACTCTCAATTTTTGTAACTGTAAAATCTTAAATAAATAAAATTAAAACGCACACGTTGCGAAATTAAAAGGTCTCGCTGCGAAGGCGATTACCTCCCTTAAATTTTGTTCGTTACGCTGCTCTGTTGCAGCTACTTATTGTTCTAATCAAAATGTTGCGAAGACTTTTCTCGTTATTTCCTTAACTCGATTGTGTGAGGGCTTCGTGCCATTATTCTTCACAATTCAGGGGATCCGAATTTTTATACTAGAGTCTGATACAATAAACAGATTTTTGAAAACAAAACGGCATCAGAATCCTGAGATTTTTAGATCTTTCATTTGAACTAATTTTTGAAGATGACATTCTTACTGTGTCGTTCACTCGACTGCAAGCAATACTGGGGGCGTGTTCGCATGCTTCTCATTGCAGCACTGGTGAGGGTGGGACCGATCAATCTCAAATCTGAGATGATGGCATCCTGGAGTTGAGTCAAATCGGTCGGTTTGTTACGATTAACCCTTGCCTTTAGATATCCCCACAAGCAAAAATCCAAGAGGGATAGAAAAAATCCAATGGAGACAAAGGAACAATCGAATGGGGATTGTTCCCTTGTCCAGTTCGTCATCTTGGCGGCAGTTTCAAAGCACGATGAATTTTACTATGTTCTTTGATTCTTAGTTTGACTGTTGTATCAGAATTACGTAGGTACCAAATAATAGATATGAATCTCAGGATTCTACTGCCGTTTTGTTTTCAAAAATCCGTTCATTGTATCAAAAGTTATTCAAATTTTTTTTAGGTCCCACATGTAAAACAACCTGCAGTTACTTAAATAATTTTTAAGATGTCATGTGCAAGTGCAGCTAGTGACGAGATAGAGTGCAACTATACAGTGTCCCACAAAAACCCGAACCGAGTACTTATTTTCCCGTATCAGTAATATCACCATAACCAGTAATACCTCTTCTATAGGTTAATTTTAAAGGATGGTTTTTAGCAAAATTATCCTTCAAAATTAACCTATACAAGAGGTATTACTGATTATGACGATATTACTGATACGGGAAAATGAATACTCGGTTCGGGTTTTTGTGGGACACACTGTACATACGTCGTCATTTTTGACGGCATACTGTTAGGGATGCTTAATGACCGTATATGTGATACGAGTTTCACCTGTGCACAAATTGAAGAATTTTCAAATCGTGGGTACTATTAGGATGGATATATTTGTTTGTCATTCACATCTGAAAGATTTATTTGAGGAGAATCTCGAATCCCGTCATTTTTGACTGGCCGTGTCCACGAGTGTTGACATAACATGACTCGGCATCTTTCTGTAGTGTCAACATAATTTAGGCTCCCTCTGTGTGCTTATTGAGGGGTCCTACAAAACCATGGTAAAAGTTATTAGTGTACTGGTATCGATTTCTCTCTGTTCGTTCTTTCCATAATTAGGAATGTACCTTTGTAGAACTCAGCTACATATTCGCCCGAAGCGTCACATCTGCCACTTGAGAGATTATATCTGACATCAGCTTCCTATTGCCATTCTGATACGAGTAAATCCTCCTATTTAACACTACTCAGTTTGTTGCTTGCTTGTTTGCTTGATTGTCTGCCCGGGCCTAAACTTACACCGTGTAAACTGGATACCTGAACACAGCAGAATGACTCAAAATTGTTCCTTTTTTAATTACAATGCATTAATCTACCCTCATAAATGCTCATGAAGCTCTAATAATCTTGTTGAGTTGCTCACTTGCTTGGTTTTCTGAATTTTCGCCCTATTTCGAAAATGATATAACGCAAATTGAGGGCAATTCTTTCAGTTATAAAATGGAAGATAATTAAAGAATTTTTTCAACAGAGAAAATTTAACCCTTTTTTCACGTAGCGGAAGCCATTCAGTAATCAGGACAAAGGATATCACGTTCTTAGTTCAGTTTTAAATAACCCCACACGCTGTCTCATGGATACGGTCTATTACGAGTGCTCATTTACGAAAGGAATTTCCTATCAACTTTTCTGTAAGTTTAGGAAAAAATGCCGACATCACTGTAACATTTCATCCTTGTGAAAATCTCGTTTATTCAGGTTAAAAATAAGTCACGTGAACAGCGTTGACCTAACTCGTCAAAGGTTGTTAAGCATACTTACAAAACTCTGATAGTCTTGTTTCAGTGATTGCTTGCTCTTTGCCGTCTACACTGCTTTGAGTAATGAGATATAGAAAAATTCAACACTCTGCTTTCAATAATTTGATTGAGAAAAATCTAGCAGAATACTTTTAGTAACATAGTAGGGGAGAATTCAACTTACTTCTTTATAATACAGATAATTCGAGTCTTTCACTTTTATACAGTATGTCCCACAAAAACTCGAACCTAGTATTTACTTTCCCGTATCAGTAATACCATCGTAAGAATATCATAAGCATTTAATTTCGAGCAAAATTTTGATGGTATTACTGAAACGGGTATAAAAACTCGGTTCGGGTTTTTGTGGGACATACTGTATATTGAGAATTAAACAATTTTGTTCGCGTAACCTTTTTTCCTTTATTTCCTTTAATAAAATGATTGTGAAGGAGTCAGCTGAAAATATTAATTTTAAGCAAGAATCTTCCCCATTGACTCTTCAGTAAGTTTTTGCAGAAATGTTTTTATAGGTACTGATTAATTACACCTTTATAAAAAACGTGACCATCTACAATTTTGTCGTCAAAATATTATAGTTTAGCAAACATCCTCATGTAACGGTTCATAGGCGGTGTAGTAGTGACTGGAGTTCACTTTGCTGTTTTCATGACACCAGAAATAAAAGAATTGAAAGAGGAATATTGCATACAGCGCATGCTTCAAAAATACGTATTTCAAACGTTCATTTATATGAAAATAGATTCACAAATGTTTGCTAGCCCCGCTTTGGAAAAAAACAGTATTTTTTAACGGCGGCTGTAAACTAACACCTTCCATTTGTGTGTGGTGCTACAGCCCTGACTCTGGATGCGTCTGGGTGTTTTTACTTCGAAATAAATTAATCTGACCATTTTTTTGACATTCGCTCAGTAGAAATGAAATGAAAAATCTTTTGTCCAAGAGAGAATCATCGCACAAATAAGTGTATTGTATCTCATTTCTTTCCGCCTTAATTCGCGCACGCAAAATTTCGTCTCGAGGAGTTGACATATATCATAAACTAATTTAGTACTTTTGAGTTGCATTTCAGGTATCATCTTTTCTTGTTTATAACTATTGGATATTTGAAATTACTCTTATTCAAGTCAGTATCTACATTTTTTGAAATATTTAAACATCAACAGGACAAGAACCGCCATGAAACTCGCTTGACTGATAAGATCACCCCTACAAACTTTGTCTAAACGAACCCTACGTCTACTCTGTGGTACTTGGGGAAAATCTCTCATTACGCATTCAAATAATTTGGAATGGGAACACTGATTCTGACATAATTATGAGTGCACAACTTAAGTCAGTGACTCTTCTTTCGCTAACAAAGTTTTTTTCTGGGACACATTTTGATCACGTGCGAACACAATTGTGTTCTATCAGATGTAGTGTCTCAGCAAGGCTAATCTGCGGGCGTGAGATCTAACGGATGTGTGTTAAACCTTGCTCTTCTCTAGGTGCAATGAGAAATATGTTCCATTATCTTTTGTTTATTCCAATGTACTGAGGGTTACTATGAATGCTCGTCATAGCCGTGTGTCTATAGGACCTGACTCCGTGCGGGAAACGCGCGTTCGAGTCTCGGCGCTGGTGGCGATTCTCTCTGTTGGGTATAGGCGAAAAAATTCTAAGCACAATATCCCAATCTACCCAGGTGTCTGAAATGGGTACCGGTCTTGACCGGGGGAAAGCGTCATGGCGTCCTGGTGTTAGTTATAAGGCATTTGAAAAACCAATGTAAAAGGTGATATGTATCATGCTTCAATTGGAAATAAAGCATCCGTAGATGCCGATGCTTTTTTGTTTGTTTGAATAAAATATTAATGAATTTTGAAAATTATAAAACAGGAGCAAAAAGTCAGGCGAAAATTAAGATTTTTACTAATTCCTCCCTAATCATTCACTAAATTAAAGATTTCACATTAGATCACTTAAATTTAGCGTCGGAAAGATGTATCGAATACATCATAACGACTAGATATTAGTCCTTAATGCATTAAGACTACAAATCACAGACATAGAAAAATGGAGATGATCTTTAGTTTCCTAAGAATTAAAGGCGCCACACGCCATTTGTTGGCATGTCACACGCGGAGATGATCAGAAGTTTGATTTTCAAATTCTTTACGTCGTTCCAACAACTTATGTCACATCTGGCAACTGTGATGGGTCACAAGTACTTAGTACTTAAATTTTAATTGAGAAAACATAAACCTGAAAAGTATTAGCCGGTAAAATGGCGCATAGCGTAGCCAAGCTAGCAGAAGAACTTTTAACTGTAATGTTCGCGCTACGTTTATTTTTTGAAAAACCGGCTTCTGATGTATTAGGCATTACTGTATTCCATCTTACACCTTTTAAACATGCGCAAACGACTGCCATTAAGCTGATGGTGAGTGTAATTCACAACAACGCGCTTAATTAGGATGTACCCTCAACTTTTATCTAGACTAAGGCTGGTGATTTGAAAAAATAAAAAGAAATACGATTGAAAAAGTTCTAATGCACGGGATGTACTGGTACAAGAGAATCAAGCGCGCTCTATTTCGATGTCCAAGCTGTAGAATTAGAGGTTAAGAGGATCGTCTGTGCACAAAATCCGAACATTACAATTTTTCTGTTATTTAGCGCATGTTATTGAGAATTTTCTTACGAATATAACAATATGCTTCACTTTGTTGTGTGTTCGCTCGTCTGCTACAGCTTGCGGAAGGCCAGCCACTTGAGGGAGGGATCAAATCGGTAAATATAAAATTTTCTGTTTTAATCTCATGTTATAGGAAATTTTATTTTGAATCCAACCATGTGTTTCGCTGCTTTGTAAGTGTGTTATTTTCGTCTGCTACAGCTTGCGAAAGGCCAGTTATTTGCATCGTCGCAGCGCCAGGTGACGCGTTTGCCAGGCTCTCATGAAAACTTGAACTTGCTGTCGTTGGAAGTGCTCCTCCTCCCACATTTTGGTACGGCTTAAAATGAGGCCCAGAAGCATGGAAATAGCAATCTAAAAAAAGATTTAATTCGAAAATTGAATGAGAAATAATCGAAAAAATTGCAAATAGAGCCTTTTTTTGGAAATGTTATCTAAAATTTAACAAATCGAAATATCTAAATTCCACTTCTGTGTATTTTTAGATAATAGACTTAGCAATCTTAAGAAGATGTTGTCGGTCCTGTAACTTTAAAAGTGTAGGAGTCGCAGCTCGTGTAATATTTATATTTTATTTTGTCTGAAAAAGTTATTTAAAAAAAAATATACAAAAACACTCGAAATAAAAAGAATCTTTGCATAATTTCTCACCAATGGAGAAAATTTTTGAAAAATCGGCCAGAAAATGATGGTCGTTTGTTTTTACCCAGAAGACCAGTACTTTTTACCCAGGCCCCTTCGGGCACGTCGAAGCCCCCTCTCCGCCCTTTCCCCTCCTAACGATGACGCTGGTTCGAGCGTTCAGCAGGTGAGAGCTATACTACTCACAGTCGAAATGCATTGATTCGAAAAAGAAATATTCTAACACACAGTAAACAGTTTTTAAGGATTTTAGGTGGAGCTTCAGGCATCACAGAGCACCACATTGTTCAGGCTTTCCTGAAAACCTTTCGTTTGGTCCCATGAAGTGTTACTTCTCCCACAGTTTTAAAAGTACAGGAATGACAAAAATATCTTTCAAAAGAACTTAAAAAGAGCCACCAAAGTGTCGACCAGTTTTTCTTAAATCGATTTAGTTGAATTTTTTTTTGAGAAATAGGAGGAAAAGGTATGAAAACATTGAAATTTTGGGAAAAATCGCAAAAAATTACATCCAAAAATGAAAAACTAGTCGAGACTTTTGTATCGTAATCAAATCCCTATCGAATGACATTTGTCATTTGTGGAAATTTTAATTTGTAGTAGGAGCAGCATTTTCCGTAAGCCCTGTTTACTATATTTCCAAATAAAAATTCACTTTAAATAAGAAAACAGAAAACGCTCGAAACAAAATAAACGCTTCATGATTTCACAGCTATGGGGAAAATTTCAGAAAAATTCGTTGGAAAATGACGGACCTAGCTATTACCCAGACGGTCCTCGTAAAGGAAGATTTTTGACGCTTTCCTTGCCTGCCGCAATTTCAGCGACGGAGTATTGGGAAAAGAGATTCTTAAACTCATAACCTTTCGTCTCATTCGCTAAAATGCTTAACTTGACATAACATTGCATACAGCGCAAGCACCAAACATTATTAGACGGTATTATAACTTCAGTTTTTGACGCCTTCTCCCACTCTTCATTCTTCACGTGAAGCTAAGATTATTTTTAACGAAAATCTTGATGCTCTTGTACGAGTGAGGAAAAACTCAAACTCAAACTTGATCAATAACTTAATTACTTACGAGCGGCTAACGCGTTATTATACACATGGAACAATTTCTAAGGCTTTTCAAAGCAAAACAGCGTGATTTCGGTCATCAACACGAATATTTCCGTTTTCTTGGTCCTTGATCGTGTCATCCAGCAGGCCTGGGTCTTCAGTCTCATGCTCTTTCTGAGGCGGCAGAGGCAGCATGTAGACGTGGCGAGCCAGGATCGATAGAATCACTAGCTGACCCATCAACATGCAGCACAGAATAGCTGCAAAAATGTACGTAAATAGCAATTACTCACAAACATGATCAAAGTTTTTAATTGCATTAATTTCTTAGAAACATTTGCACGATATTTGCATAAATATAAATTACTTAGAAATATCAGCAAATTATTAATCTTTCTTATTTGCTTAGAAAAATACGGATGCGGTTTATGTGATATTTTATTATTTAAAAGCAAGTGCACAACAATGTGGCCTATTCTTAGACCTATAGGTGATGATATTAAGCAAATGTATTAAAAAAGCCTAAGCTACCTTACGTGCCATACATGGCACACTCAATAAAAATGCTCAACTAAATGATCTCTTCTGGAATTTGTACCCTAATGTGTTTTTAAGTTCTTTGCCGAGTGGCAGTTCCCTCCGAAATCGGATGTCGGTGACAACCCGACGCCAGTGCCAGTCAAATAATGGTTGTTGTAACAACGGTAACATGAGTGAAAATTCCTCCAGCTAGGATACACTAATTTTTACTAACTTAAAATCAGGAGTAATTTGAGTTTTTCTTTGAAAAAATATTGCCACTGAAAGTTGAATATAATATTGCAGCAATGATTAATCGAACTTTTTTATCCAAATGACACGTTTTAAACAAATGGGAAATGTTTCAAAGAGTAAATAGCTTATGAAAATCACAGTGAAAAGTGAGTTTCAGAGAATAATTCAGCAATAAAATAAAAGAATTCGATTATCAGATACTACAGGGTGTCCCAAAAAATGAACAAACTCTTCAAGACTCCTATATTTTGTATTGAAGTTGGTGTTTATTGGTATAGGTACATTTTCAATGAGTAAATCAAAGAAAAATAAAGGTCACAGAAGAAAACTTGGTTGCATGAGAAACACAAACAAAATATACACGCGCAACGTCAGTCAAAGGATGAATGTATTTTTTAGGACCATCTGGAAGTCGATATTCATACATCGACACCGAAGATTAAATATTGAAACTCCGAAACGTTTGTAGTAAAAATGTTCGTTATTGGCAAAATACTCGAGAAAATTGCATATGAAAAGTGTATTCTTATTTTCAACAAAAATTATTTCTCTATGACAAACAATTTGGCTTTCGTTCTAAAAAAATCAACACAGGCTGACGGAAGGCTTGTTTTCTCCACGTTTCTTAACTTTCGAAAACCATTTGATATTGTGGGCAATAACATTTTACTCTCTAAACTCCACTGTTATGGCATTAGAGAAGTTGCTCATGATTGGTTCAGATAATACGTAACAAATCGGAAGCATACGTTGCCATTGACGATGCACAATCGAAACTACACACAATTAACCATTGAGTTCCACAAGGGTCTGTCCTTGGGCCTCTCCCATTTTTATTCTTTATCAACGATAAAGTTAAATCTATGTCATTTTTCAAATTCATCCTTTTCACCAATGACAGCCCGCGTTCTACGGTCCTTCCTAATTAAAATCCCATTCTAGTTGTGGAAATAACAAGCTGCAAAGATTTTAGTGCGGCTTAAAGCTAATAAAATGAGCCTTAATATCGATTGGACATAATACAAAAGAAATGTATCTTTTCCCCTATTAAAATTGGTGAAGATGAAATTGAAAAAAACTCCTGTTAGTTCCTGGGAATTAAAAATAGATAAACATCTAACCTTCGAAGAGCAAATTGCACATGTCAGTGCTAAATTGTCAAAATCCATTGGAATCCTCAATAAAATGATAAATGTATTGACTGAAGAAGATTTGAAAAACTTTACTGAACGCTCATTTCACCATATTTACAATACGGAATTGGAACTTGGAACGAAACTGATGAAAATAAAACCAATTAACTCATTGGACAGTAAAAAACATTATAGTGGTAAAAAATTTAGAATGTAATAGTTAAACAATACTTAAACTTTTGGATCTCAACAAGCTCTCCATATGTAGTTTTATGTGTAAAACGCTGACTGATGATGGGACAGAGACCTCAAATAATTAACTGCACAAACTGGCCATCATGACCATTTAACTCGAAAGGGAAGCAATTTCATGCTACCTTATTATTCAAATGCTCGGGCCCAACACAGTATCCTCTTCATTGGAATTAAAACTTGGAATTCACCCCTACTGAAGTTCATGAAAAAATTCTTTACAAAGCTTTCAAAACTAATCGTGAATCCCTCTTTCTATCGGAATATTAATCACATAAGGACATTGAGTCAAATCTTTTCTGCTATACAGCTCATTCTGAAAGGAAAATTTTCCAGAATTAATGAAAAACATCTTAATGCTGTCCTCGAGTCTTTTCTAGAATATACTGTTCAAATCTAGCCCATTTCCACTATTATTGTAAAATTAGGCATCGAATCCTGAGCTATACTTAAATGTGTCCATTGTATTAAACTTAAGAACCCATCTACTGCTGTATGGCTTGTGGTAGATAAGTTTTTTAAAATGTTTAAACATACTCATTGGTTTTCCTTTTTACTGTTAAACTGAGATTTCCCAGAAAATGACCAGTTAGTGAGATATTCAACCGCAATAAATACGTTGCTCATGACCATCAAGTTTACACCCAACAGAAATAACTTATTTCTTGCTGGATTTCCCCCGAACTATCATAATTGCCTCACTGTTGGCGTAGACGGAGGGTGAGATGGGCGGTGCGCAAGGTATGGCGCCGGAAGGCAGCAGGATGGCCATGAAGATGAGGGCCTGTAACCGGAGGAAGACGAGACACAGCTGGAACACAATAATTTTCTTGCCGTAGTGTTGGTGTTGCAGCACGGGAATGGAGGCTTTGAAGGTGATGATGAAGGCCCACAACGCAAACAGGAACGAGGTCGTCGTGATCGTGAACACATACACGTGGCCTTTGAAAGGGCTGAAGTCTCCAAAGGAATAACTGAAAACCAAAAACAATGGATGAAATCCTCAAAAATCGGTAGTCTAAGTTCATTACACTCAAGAAAAAGATGAAAATAAAATTTTACTTCTTAGAAGAAAAGAAGCTTTAACTTTTAACTCTGATCCTTTCACTGTAAACTTGCAGAACCATTGTCTTACTGACGATCTCTTCATATTTTGCCTAAGTTCAGCCCCATGGCGGCGTGATTCTAGTTTGTGGGTCTAACTCTGCGATAGAATTAGATTTCAGTTCCAATTAGGCTAGGTTCTAGGCGTTGTCGTCGTCTTAGGCATGCCTAGTCTCAAGTGATTGTTTGGTACGCATATACCCGAGAGTATTCAGAAGTGTTTGTGAAGGTTAGATAATTCATCGGTAATATGGGTGAGGTCAACTCAAAGCAAAACAGTTGTAAGAAATTAAAGGTTGACTTCTGTTGAAAGCTAAAGACTAAAATGATGGTACTTTCTTCAATTAGCGACACCATTCTTTATATATTTTTCCATTCATTTCAGGTACATACATATTAATCACGCAACAACAATCCCACGCTTTGGGGTGTTGTTATGGTAACGAAAAAACTTACTTTCTGTCATTCTTAATTGTCCTTAATATAACTGACCGAATGACTAAGCAATTGAGCATGTCTGTGAAGTTATCTCAACCAAATACGAGTAGGTGGTGAATCTTTCATTTAAGAGTACTAGCGAAGAAATAGAAATAGATTTTTTTCAAGTCTGAACGAATAAAACTAGCAACGATACTCACAAGCCTTCTTTCCAGACAGTCAGTCCAATAATGGTCATGATGATTTGCACGAAGGGGTGCTGGTAGATCAGGGTTCTGACAATGCGGACTTGTGACCTGAGAGACAATGCATCTTTGTTAGCCAATACTTCACGTCGCAATGAAGGAACATTTCCGCCCATTGAAGCAACAAGCAAACATTCTAAGCTTAATTTATTGTATAATTCGACAGCTGAAAACTCTCTCAATCCGGAAAGATAAGAAGCACTTCCCGATGATCTAATTGCTAGTGTTGATGGTTAAGTAGAGGTTCAAGGAAATTAGAAGCTATCAAACTAAACAAGAAGATGGGCACAAACACAAGAATCATCTGAATAACTATTACACACACGAATTTGAGGGGACCGAACGGTTTTTTCTCATGAAATTTCAAAAATTAATAAAAAATACTTCAAGAGCGAAATAAGCTTGGAGGGATTCATAACATGTTTAGAACATTCGAATGGACGTTCAGAGCTCTACAATTTTTTACATCGTAAAAAAAAATCTAAGAATTGTTTGGATTATTGAAACATTATATATATATATATTTTTTAGTGATACATTTAAATGTCAACAAAAAAATTCTAATCAACTTCTCAAAAAACTACTGCGCAGATTTATAGTACACACTTTGAATTTGAAAATTTTTAGGGCTATGAACGTCCATTCGAATGTTCTAAACATGTTGTGAATCCCTCCGAGCCTCTTTCGCTCCTGAAGTATTTTTATTAATTTTTGAAATTTAATGAGAAAAAACCGTTCGGTCCCCTTAACACGGGGGAAAATGCACCCCGAGAGAAGTACTTCGTTGACAAATACTTTAATTTTAAGAGATGAGCGAACTGCATGTGCATATCATTTGAAATAAAGTGACATCGGATTAGATTCTGCACATATTCTACAAGTTATTGCGACCGAGGAAAACAATCATTGAGACTTGACTCTAAGCAACTTTCGAATACAAGCAAGTTTAATTAAGGCAATTCAATTTAAAGCATGAACTCAATCTATGTCCCGCACTTGTTGACAGACGTCTTGGGGCACACGGGCCAGCAGCAGGGCCAGCAGCAGCACGGCAACCCTGTCCAGGGCAGCTTTTTGCCCTCCAGAGATGACACGAATGCTGACTCGCCACCGTGATAGGACATGGTCAGTTTATAAAATTGTACCATGCACAGGGCAAAGTACAGCTGCGATGCTATGTCCATGAAGACGTTCGCCTTCGGGAACAAAATGCCCAAGTATGTGCACAGGCCCAGTACCTGGAACACGTAAAAATTATGTTAGTTTTCAAATGTGAATGTTCAAACGGAAAACTTGCAGATTCCACAAAATGTTATGAAACTATTTAAAAAAATGACAATGCTGCATTTACTCCTGGTTTAAGAGATGAAATTCATCCGAAAGCCCATAGCGTACCACTGCATGAAATAAACTGAAGAAAAGAAAAGAGAAAAAAACATGCCACCCACCGGATAAACTGATAGCACAACAGTAATGCAGAATTTGCGATCTCGTCGGATGTTCTTCCGTATCCTGAAGATGGTGTCGATGAAGACAGCGATGAGTATCACGAACCCCAGCGAGGCTAACCCGACCATCACGTAGCCAGGAGGCCCCAGGACTGAAAAATAAGAGAGGTTTAGAAAACGCAAACAAATAACTGCCAAATACATGAAACCATAGTTTCTCAAGGTGGATATGGACATGAAAAAATTAAGAATACGTATACCATACCAAGTTTGAAATGTATTAATGATTTTGCTGTTCATTTTACAAGGTCAACCTGAAATAATAAATGAATAAAATATTAACATATAGGTATCAGCGAAAGAAAGTTAGCGCGTGCATGTAGTACGATATATTGCATCAAATATGTTACCAAAGTGCTCAGCTTCGAAATATTTTCTGAATGCGCTTACTTATCTGTATCTAAATCATGAACTACTATTGAAAATTATAGCCTATTCATTTGAGTAACAAGTGTGTTTATTCACACCACGCAATTTCCATTCAGAACGTATAATAAGTTAAGCTTTTCAGAAACTATATGTAGAGATGAACACAACTTCTCCTGTGAACAAACTTATTAAGATAATTTTGCTACCTCCAGCGGTACGAAGTAATGTATCTGTAACTCAAAAACCTCCTATATCTTCATTGTTTGTGTATCAACTGTAAAATGAAGAATAAAGTAAAAAACTGATTTTTTCCGGTCGCATGTTATGTTAAATTTTGATGTTGTGCTAATTCTAAAGGAATTACTTAACGTTCGAAACGCAGCAAAAAATTTGAATCTTGGTGAATTGGAAGCGGTGCCGCTCGGTGAGCCTACGAATCGAAAGACGAATAGTGGGCCATCATATCTATCCTGACCATAAAAGTTACGGTAGTAAGGATTGATATTTTCAATTATATTTCAGTGAGTACACACCAAATCGAGTTCATCATTCAAGTTTGAGTTAGATGAAAGAAAGAGTTTAAAGTTAGATCTGTACGCTTATTAAAACGTCTATGTAAAAATTGCATTTTATGAAAGAAGCTTGTAATTTTTGTACTCGTTGGCCCTTTAGAGACCTTATTTTCACCAACCAACCCCGTCCCAACTCGACAATCCGAGCATACGAGACCACTTGGTGACTAAACAGCAACACGATTTATTTAGCATCGCAATGAAGGTCTGACATCAACAAAGTGAGAGCCAAGAGAGGCGGGCAGCGCAAGAACAAGTATGCGGTAGTGAAGACCCGCATGATCATCTACTGTATGACCCAAGCAGCGGCTCTGTGGTTGAGTGCAAGCACGGCCAGAGCAAAGGGAACGGAGCTTTAATTAAACTTCTTACATCGCAGGAGGAATGAAAACAACAACAACAAAAACGAACGTTGGAATCTCAATTAGGAGTGAAATGCATTAAAGGAAGATGTTAAAAATCGAAGTAAAAGGATCAATTGAACAATCGTGACTCGTCTATCAGAATGTTATTAGTAAACTTGGTCACCTGTGACACATTGGGCTAGGTTGTTTTCATGACGAATTTTAACCTTAATGTTGATTAATGATATCATAATTTACGAAGTGAAAATAGTTAAATGTTAAGGAAAAACCTTTTTCATATTACTCACTGAAGAAATAATGGTACATATTTTTCGAGAAACCAAGTGTGGTATTAACAAAGAACTTTGGAAGGAAGTGAACTTTTTTCTATCTATTAGTGAACGACTAATTACTGTATCTATAGTTCTGAAATCCAGGTGAATTTTATCATATCTTAATAATGAAGATGGAGTGTTGAATTTTGCCCTGTGTTGTCGCTGAAATCAAAGTGGACGGCGAAAAGGAAGACAAAAAACAAGCATAGAAACAAAAAACATTATCAAAGTTTTGCAGCTATGTGTGCTAAACCCCCTGTGACTCCGTTGGGTCAGGTTCTTTATTACACTAATTTTTTGATCTAGAAATGCTTGATAGCCATGTTTGGTTGAGGAGTAAAATAATTCAATGACTCTGAAAACATTGTTAGAAAAACTCACCGATGAGTCAATATTAAACATTTTCCATAAAATGAACATTTGTAGAACACTTCATTCAAAGCACAACCTGCGTTAGTTATCTAATAACTTGGGCTAAAAAAACGTAAATTTCTCTCTGTGATTAAGTAAAATAGTGAACTTATCGACAAAATCTGAAAAAAAAGTTGAATTCCCTCAACTTTGTTTCTAATGTGTATTAAATATAATTATGCTTCTCGTGAAGTGCTTAAATTATTTACCATATCAAAAAAGAAAATGAATATTCCTAATGATACTATTTAAAGGTTCTTAAGTGTTCTCCTATGTTATTACTGAGAGCAGGGTGCTGAATTTTGCTGCAAGTTGCTACTGAAAGCAGATCATGGACGGTTACAAGCAGCGAATAAAGCAAGCAATTAAACAAACAAAATAAATGGAGTTTTAGAAGTAAGCTAGACCACCCGTGACCTGCTGTGTAAATGTGTTTTTATTTTCAATCTTTACAATCTAATTTTCAATCTTTACATCGGTTGTTGATCACATACTTTTACGAAAGTACAATTGACAAAGAGACCAATTGAAAGAAACGCAAGTTCATCCGTAGGCGATATTGAAAACTTGAATTACATGCAGTATTTACACGAAGATGAGTTTCCTCCCATGCTACTACCAACGCAAGGTTCTTCAAGTTCTTCCTGTAGTATTTTCGAAAGCAGGGAAATGAATTTTACTTTGTGTTGTCACTGAAAGCCAGAGCTGGATAGGGACAACGGGGCATGTATAAAAACTTACAAGCAAACAAGATTACCATAATGTTGTAAGTTTAAAGATAGAGAAATAGATTGGTAGTTTAATAAAATATGTAGATAACGGAATCACTGCATTTCCCTAAATTTGATAAATATGGCGCTTATATAGTACTCAAAAATATTATAGTACACTGTTTAACCAGAAAATTTAAACTGCAATAAGTCCTTCCAATAATATTTGTTTAGTATTACACTCTCGAGGTAATGTAAATATTGAACAAACATTGCAGTTACGGGTGATGCCCTCAACTTGAGCCCTGCGTCTCATAATTTCTTTACGTCAAGAAAGAAAGGTTTCTTTTCATCTAGTGACATATTTTGATAGAGAATTAATTGTCATATAATAATGCATGACTTCTTTGTGGAAATGATCGTATTAAACTTTTGGATTTGCTCTTGCCGTAGGTGCATATGGTGACAAGCCGAGGAGTGTTACAATTCAACCAGTATCTCTGTAAACGAAAATGACACGTCAATGCAATAGCACGACTGTGTCACCCCAGCTGTGGGAAAAGTTCAGTCAACATGCAAGTCAATACATGAAACATGGCAAAATGATTGTTCTAAAAATATTGATTTTTTGTCATTAACTTACACGGAGATTATCGGGAAAAATATTTGCATGAGGGGTAACATTGAGTAATTTTGGGGCAGTCTTTCAAACAAAAGATTTATTAAGAGGTAAAATTAAAAATGTTGCACGCACTGTCAATAACATGCATGCACAATAAGTTTTTCAGTAAGTGACTGCACGAAATGCTAAATATCATTCAGGGTTAATTATACTGAATTTTGTGGTATGAGAGAGGACCATTGAAAGTTAATCAGCAATGCAGCAAGAAATTCTTCATGGATAAACACTACATCCTTTATCGGTAGTTAAGAATTTTCAAGCGCACAAGCGGCGCACCAGCACGGCACGTGGAAAAGGAGCATTCCTCGCCAGGTGTAGCACGGCATGACACCTGCGAGTCAACGAGAATCATTTTCAGGCAGCAGCTTTTGATAACGCTATTTCAGTAGGTGTGAGTGTATGTTTGTTTTAGCTCTTGGCAAAGCGTAAAAATTGAGCTGACATGAAAATATCATTAGATTTTAAAGGAAAGATCAATTTTATTGACTCATGCTTCTGAAGTTTAGCCAACCTTGAAGTATGGGCACATTATCACTGCTTGTAGAATTAAAATATTCCTTAAACACCAAGAGCAATAGAGTTCATTCGATAGTTAAAAATCACTGCTGTACATTCTACTAATTAGCAGAAGTGACATTTATAGCTGTATAACTAGCTCACTAAGATTATTTTTCTCAACAAGTTCAAGATTCAAATCTATTGTAAGAGGTCTGAGAGCATGGCACAAGTGAATTATTTTCTACACGTGAAGGTCGAACAACACATATCGCCTGTCGTTCACGGTTTGCCCTAAGCTCATTAATTAGGCACGAGCGTGTCAGGCCATCTCTTGCTGTCATCTCTGAAGTTTTGAGGTTCATTTCTACACTCAGGCAGTCTCGACAGCTGCTGCATTTTATGATTAGCGAACGCAAAATCATGACCCAAAATAAACAGGTGAAGGAATTCAAGACAAGATTGACTCAAAAACTGAAGTTAATGCTCGATAAATCTTTGCGCGATCAAATGACAAACTGGAGAATCGCGACGCTAGAAAAGCGCCACTGACATAAACACCAGCAGAACCTTTAGAGCAAAGCTCTAGGGAATAAGATGAGTTCTGTCTTTAATTGACTGAGAACACTCAATGCCCCGATGCATCACAGAATAAACACTGCTGCAGATTTGGCAAGGTGCATTTGCACGCAGACGAGTTGGGCAGTGAATGCTCGTGTATCACTGCAGGGAGAGAAATATTTCAACTTTGTATAATTTAATCAATTCATAATGTTTCAAATTCGCTTGGACTTGTTAATGACCTTGAAATTATTGGAATTCGTAAAAAATACAAGGCAAAAGCAAGTTGGAACATTAAGTTAGTTTTTTCAAAACTAAAAATCCTCTTGAATCATCTGCATCTGAACTCAAAGAACAGATTTCAATCAGAACTAGAGAAAGAAAACATTCTCTGCGGCAGGAGACTCAGTCCAGTCTATTGGCGTCTCTTAGAGTTGCGTGCGAACACCAGAAATCAAAGCAGCTTTAATGCCGCCAGGTGTTGGAGAGCAGTACATACGTAAGACCAAGCAATCAGCAAACGATTGTCAATTTTTGGTACCGACTATTCATTCACTCAACAATAGGGTGGAAATATGCACAGTACTCTGAAAAGTTACGTTAAAATAATAATGAGTATGACGCACTGACCAGAATTGATCCAGTGGCAGTAAACAAAAATCTTAGTAATGAAGAAACTCCAAAGCTTACCTATAGAAGCTCTAAAAACAGTTTTACTTCAACAGTTCAAACAATAATTGCTCTACTGCGAGAAATTTGAAATAAAGGTTATTTCTACGTTTTTGCTTATCAAAAGTTGGAGCTCCGTGGATACGTGCATCCAATTTTTTGATAAATCATAATAAATAATTTTCAATGTTATTCTCCTTTCAAAACTTTGGGTTTCACATGCAGCCTTTCTCCCTTTTTAAAGTTGATGGTTTAAAAAAGGGCACAAAATATTCGAGAACGAATGAATGTACCACCAAACGGCATGTCTTTTCTCACTAATATATTAATCTCTTGGGAGATCTTACAGTTAAACGCCCACGCACTAATTAATGTGGCCCAATATTTCAGCCCGAGGCTCGTAAAATCTTCAGCACCCCCAAATTAGTCCCGTGGGTCATCAAGTCCGCTGGCAATGAACTAGCAATATTTTTGTTAGCCAAGTAGTCTGGTCTATTGCGAGCTTCAGTTCACGCTCAGTAGCAATGATGGGAAAAAGCCTCGTCTGAACATGTCCTGTGACACACGCCTCAGAAGAAATGAACATATTTTCTAAAAAAATCTGCCCAATCTCACCTGCCTCTGAGTGACGTGCGCTTCCCCTCACGGAGAAGCATGGCGCGTGGAGAGCGGCGGAAACAGAGATCGACTTACTAGGTTTGATATAATTTTTTTGATGTACATCATTTCCATACAAATATTTTGTGCAGTCTTAGAACATTAGTGCTGATATTTAAATTTAATGACTGTTTACTCATCTTCATGCACATGGGTTTTGATTATATATAATATTGCGCAGGTTTCACACATAAATATTTCATCGCCTTGAGACTACATGTTGTAGTCGCGGCTGGCGTGTAATGACAAAACACTTTCACTCGTAATCAATAACATTTAGGTGTTCAAAAGTTTACTCGAAAGCGTGCATTGTGATAACGATTTTCGACGCAATTTTTCTTAGACAAAATGGTTAACATTTTCGAGTAAAGCTTACCAATCACTTTGGAGGGAAGCTTACCACTTATCGTAGCATCAATTTTGAAAATTCAAGAAACCTTATTGCTTCCTTAAAAACGTTGAACATATGTGTACGCCGATTTTAGGGCAAAAAACTCTATAATTCCGCTTGTAACATCCGTTGTATCGTTGATGATGAAGTAATTATACACAACTAGGGAAAACTTTGCTCTGAATGAGAGGTTTAACGACTCAGTGTCTAAATTTATTTCAAGAGACACAATTGTTACAAGACAATGCGACAGTCGCAAGACAGAGCCATCTGGGGGTATGTGGTAATTGAACTCCTGTGTTTTAATGCGGGAAAAATTCAAATGAAATTGTAAGGCATTGATATAAACATTTTTCCTCATTCACCTGAGATGGGAAAAACTTTCATGCACATATAGGGTATCTCAGAATTCCATGAACAAAATTTACCAAAAGTTCCTTACAACTAAATAAGCATTTTTTTTCCTCTATAGAGGCATGCCCAAAAGTGCCTAGTTTAAAAGTTACGTTGAGTTTAATTTTACGAAGTGCGATTCACTTCACTGGCGAGCTACTGCACTTTGCCACAAAGAGTGTCGTCGGGTAAATGAAAAATAAACGTCAGAATGTTTATTTTTAGGAATACGGGGATTGAATTAGGTTACGGTTGTGCAGGATTTAGTGAAACTCTTAGTATCTTTGAACGGGTTCGGCAATCACTCAGCCGGCGCCTCCGCGCATGCTCAGCAGCTGATGGGCGGACTTTTGAACATCTATCCTAACTATGTAACCTAATTCAATCCTCGTCTTCCTGAAAATAAATATTCGTCGTATTTACGTCGAGTTCGCGATACTGAATTTATTTAACTTTCATAGTTACAAACACAGGCTGTCAGGTTGTTTTTACTGAGTGTCTACGCCCAACCGTACATGCTAAAACAAGGGAAAAATGCCAAAGGTTAAGGAAAAATCAAGCAAAATTGCAAGTGTTGACCCAATATGGATGAACAGGTCAACGCTATTGAAATAATCTGGTGCTGTGCGGGCAAGAATATCTGGACACATTTAAAGTGAACCGTCAGAAAAATTCGCGAGAGTCTAAGTTTAAACAATCGAATTAAATTACTTCCAATTATTCCAGAACGAAATAACGCCTTGAAGAGAAGAATTCATTTTTTTCGTTTGACAGTAGACGTCCTCTTATATATGGAAAAACGTTCTCGTAAACAGTACCAGGATTGTCGGCGCTTATAGGGTCCTGGTCTGCTTATTTCTTCGTTGCAGGTAGTGTCGCCCATGGCCTTCGCCTCTCGCAAGCTTAGGTGAGAAAAGCGCTTGTTTACTGACGAATATTGCAACAGCCCTGACAGATGTTTGCAGGATTAGACGTCTTCATGCGAGGGACAAACACACAGCAGCTCTGTTATAAAACACACCCCATTAAAGCTATTAGACTTCCATTATTCAAACAATGAATACTCCGCATGAATTGTCCTCAAGTGAATTTCAATGATTTACTGGAGATGCCTGTGAGATGCCCTTGTTTTACTTGGCTCCGTATGATAAGACGGGCATAAAATAAGCGCAGTACATTATTTGAACAATTGAAACAATTTATTTATCATAAGTGATGCGTCAAGCAGATTGTTTTTCGTGTGCCCGTTCAGGGACTCCAAGGTATCCTATCGTCAACCCTATTATCAGGAGCACAATTACTTTATCAATGTATACTTGACCTAGTCGCACACCAGGCTGAGCAATTAGTGCAGTCGCTAATAATTCGACGCTTAAATTAAAACAAAATTTAATGTGAGCTAGATGAAATCAATATATTCTGAGAAAAACTAAAGATCCATTTCACTAAACATGGAGACTTAGTAAGTGTGTTCAAGGACATGATCCATGCATCCAAGGGGTCAGTCGGTTCACTAGTAACTATCAGTTAAACTTTTACCTATGTTTACGATGAAGTTCTTAAACACAGTTGCGATGTATTTTTCCTCTTGACATTTTACGTCATCTTAGGCAATGGATTAAATTGTTTACGTAGTACTATTATTCGGTTTACAGGACGAATTAAACCGGTTTTTATATCAGTTTTGAATTGAGTGAATTTGAGCATAAAGCAAATTTTTCCATGTTGCTGTTTCATTTATCACGTAATTTCTGAATCAATTGAATATTCCTTTAGATATTCTCCCTCCGTAGAATAGAGAAATATACCCTTGACTTTTTTATATCGGTTACGATGTCTTCAGTAATCAGGTTTTTTTTTGCCTATTTTCAGTACAATTGTACGAGTGATGCTCGGACAACATTAATATGCAGTAGTTATAGTATTGGTTAAGTTTAATATTGCTTCATCAATGTTTGTCGCATCAATGTCCTGTTGATAGATGCTCATTGTTGGAATCAATTCTTCTAGAACGGTGCGCATTTTTTCCTAATTTAGTGCATTTACGCAACGAAAGGAGTAGGTGTTATGGCACGAGTTTTCAACGAAATGTTGAACGCAATTACGGAACTAACGGTTGAAAAGTTAGGTTTGAATTCGTTTCATACATTCTTGTAGTTCTTCAGCTATGAACACCCCTCAGGGGATACAACTATTGTATCTATGGGAATTAGCACTCCCATGGGGAAAATGTGTGAAGGCCCGAGCTGAGAGTGAGTTAGGTGGGTTTCATTTTTGTGGAAATAAAGTGTTTTTTATTATGATGAGGGCCATCTGTTTTCCGTCCACTGCTCTCCTGTTTTTCAGCACCTACTACTTTCTTCCTCAATTTTTATCTTGTTTCATAAACTTCTTTCTTAACTTATTATTTCTATGCCCCTTCTACAAAGATTCCGCATTCCTGCATCTCCACACTAAATCGTGCCTTCCTCCTTCCTCTCTTTGAAGCGCCTTTTTTTAACGGTGAGGGAAGCTCAAACTAACATCTAATCCAATCATAATCCAGTAGGCTATGATAACGATCTTATTTATTTTAGGGTCATGACCGAAACCTGACTAGAAAAATTCATAGAGTTAAGCAAACTACGATACCACAAGATCCTGTACTGCCAAGTCCCATTTCATTCTAAATGCAATTTTTGTAAATAACTTGTCCTTTTTACTCTCCGATTTTTCATAAAAGAGAAACGAAGATTCCCTTTTGGTGGACTCAAATATTCTGATTCCAATTTTAGCGATTACTGAGAATGATTACTGAGATTACTGAGAAGCTCACATGCAGAGCGGCCGCGAAATGCTCCGGTATTTGAACACCGATAAAAAAATAGTGAAAGACATTCCAGCTAAATTTCCAAGCTAGACTTACTGGTAATAATAGCTATGTGTCTAGGCATCATGGATGTAATGACTACAGACTAGCCTCGTATAAAGTATAATATAAATGCAGATTCTAAGAGTGGAAATAAACAGCGAAGCCTCCGGCGTATGTTGTTCCCTAAAGCCTCGTTAATATCGTCTTGTTTTTCGCACAAAAAACTTACCGCCTACGAATATACGCAGAGCCGTGCTTCATTGCAGGGAACAGTAAAATAAAAATTCACAGTGAAAACCAATGCAAGACTTGAAGTAAAAAATTGTTTTATACATTTGTTACGGGAGAAAATTTATCTTAAGTGAATAACCGTGACACTTGTTTGCATTGGAAAACATGAGAGTTCTGATCACAAGGCAAGTAAACGTATCGATAATACACGACAGCGGTGTTAGCACAGTACTATGCAGACGTGTTTCAAGACTACGGCCTCATTGTTCAGTAACGTGACGCCGCACAGACCAGGGCCGATAAAAAGCCTGTCTCCCCCGACTGACAGCAAACAAACTTGCCTGATGCTTGGTCAACACAGCCTGGTCGTGGGTAAATGCAGAAATCTTATCCAAGTGCCAAAACTGGTGTGAACTCGTCCATCTTTGCTTCATTTGACTTATGGTGTCTTACACAGAAACATCAATACACTGGTATTCAACTGAGAAAGAGTTGGCAATTTTATGTAGAATCGCAGAAGTTCTTAATTCTCTGTTGCTGTTTGAGAAGTCAATACGAAGGTGTGTCAAGGCGTGTCAATTTTCACAGTCAATACTATTAAGTACACCAATAAACTTGAATATGTCCGAAAATAGCAGCCTAGTACGATTTGCACGTTAAAATTTCATCAATCAAACAGCAAAACCGTGAAATTTAGTCTGCCGTTTCAGTGAAAAGTAAGAAACGTTACAGAAATTTTGTGCTGCTGTTGTGCTAAAGATTATGAACGATAATAGGCAAAGATGATGAAATCTTACGATTGAGCATGGTTTGCGGAAAGAATGGAACATTCACAGTGTCTACCGACCGCAAAAGTGACAATTAAGTACTGATCTGTGTTCCTATCAGCCATTACATTTAACCTGACAAAGGGGACTGGTGTATTGACTCGATTCATAAATACCCATGTTGGAATGATTACTCACACGCCACTCACCTCAAACAGAGGCTATTCGTATCAAACCTGCTACTTTGTTGATTTCAATTCTATTGATTTCATTTGTGTTATTCTCAATTTCATTACCACGCATTTTTCATGTTCTCTCTGCACATGCACAGATTTTCTTCGAGATGTTACGAGCAGCCTCGCAATAAAATAAGAGCAGTTAATAAGAAGTGCTATCGACTGTATCAGAAGTCACTGCCGGAGGTAATGGCTGCAACAAAAAACTGCTGCTAGTAAATGAGTTGTGAAGTCCCGTGTGACAGAACTGCAGAGGCGGCGACAGCTTTTCCCATGTTAACTTTTAGCAGACAAGTGGTAGCTAGGCAGCAAATGTAGCTCCTGATGTAAAATTCAATAGTTCTTCTCAACTGTATACTGTATCTGAAGCACACGAGAGATATTTTTGGTAAGACAGCGATAATGGCAGCTGTGATTCTTTTTGCCGATCAAATTCAGGTACATGTATGATATGAACTGGGAAATCTACAAGAAAGTTTTTTGAGGAAAAAGCAGAGTTTTGAAGAATATAAAGTAGAGACGAAAGTATTCTTGGTTCTATTTCAGGGTATTCTTAGCGAGGCCGAAATACCACCTCTTGAAAAAAACGTTTCTCTTGTAAAACACTGTTGCGATTGGAAAAATCTGCGGTGTGAGCCGAGAGTGTGAGGGTAAAAGTCAGCGTCAGAGAGGAAGTATGCGGAGGAGTTCAAGGAAGCAAACCGTGAAATAAAACGGGAGTGGAGGTGGGGATTGTAGTTGTCTCCAACGCGCGGCGCAGCTCGGCCAGTCGGGGCTCGTGGGTGCCAACGCACGCACTACCTCCACTACAAGGGCATACAGTTCGCTAAGTTGTTTGTGCTGCGCTCACCAACGTCCGAGTGAAGCAAAATGTGAGTGGGATCTGCGATTGATTCGTAACAAATGAGGGTTTCCCCTGAACATTTCATTACATTAGAAGATGACTCCAAACTATACTTTGATAAGCCCACGATAAGAGCACAAATTTCAGCCAAGTGAAGCGGGTTGCGATAACTATTTAAGACCATTGCTTTCTGACATAGAATGATTGATACTTATTGCAACTGCAATATTTAGTTTAATGAAGTTTGGTTTGAATAAGGAAAAAAAATTACGAGATTGTGGCATTATTTCACAGCTACAAGTTTTGAGGGAGTACCAATGAGCTGTGGAAGATGCGATAAAAACCAAAACACCTTAATGATTTACTTGAGCCTAACTAGAAGCATTTTATTCATGTACCGAAATACAAAAGTAATACCCAGTTTCATACGTCTGTGAGCTTATTATACAGAGAACATAAATTTTACATTTACGAGAACTCTTATTACTCTTGAGCTTAAATTCGACCTTTCTTTCGAGTAATACAATTTTTTCAGTGCCACATGCATCGCATGGTTTTTTAATTCGCAAATGTGTACTTCTCCCGATATCAACGTAAAATGAATGACATTTTAAAGATAATTGTGAGTAGAGTATTCAAAAATGAGCGACTGAGTCTGAGATGGCAGGAGACAGTATGTCCCACGAAAAGTCGAACCGAGTATTTCTTTTCCTGTATCAGTAATACCATCATAATCAGTAATACCTTTTCGACAGGTTAAATTTGAAGGATTATTTTGCTAGAAATTAAATGCCCATGGTATTCTTATGATGGTATTACTGAAACGGGAAAATTAATACTCGGGTTGGGTTTTTGTGGAAAATACTGTATAGTTTTCATTTTATATTGGCCGTAAACCACATCAAATTCTGCTCTTCTAAACCTTAATATTACTCTGAATTAGGGGAGAAGTCGCAGCGCAAAAACACAACTGACCAGGCTTCGCCTGCAGCCATGCAAATGTCTCTGTAAACAATTCGGCAGCATTTAAGGTTCGAAACAACTTTTCAGCAATTCCTTTTCATCAGAAATAAGTTTCCGCCTAGCACAATATTACATCGTTTTACTACTTAAAAAATTAAAATCGAACCATACGTACAGCAGCGATGCTATTTAGGAAAATATACTATTAAGTGTGAGGAAATTGAGGGCTATTCGTCATAAATGAACAACTGTGGTAAATTAATGCAACAATAATTAACTGCGCTAAATGAATAGCTTTATGGGAAATATTGTCCGTAAAATTCCATATTTTTGAATGATCTTTCAAGCATAAATATTCATATTCCTTAACAAGCGAAACAACTCATCATTCTGATAATGTGATTTTAATATATTTGTCCTCATGTTGATGAACTGCTGAGAAAGTTTTATGTAGATTCATGATAACATGGTTCGAAGAACTTATGATCAAACTACTGGAGGATACAAGATTTACTGTGAAGGCTACAATTTAACTCGAAAGTAATCATCACTCCATTGAGTGAGGGAGGGTAATAAATTATTTCATTGTTCCATAGTGAGAGCATCCTTGATGGACGACTACTGTTGCAACTACTGCGGGGCGCCCGGTGCGCTCAAGTGCGGGCGGTGTCGAGCTAGCTACTACTGCTGCAGAGAGCATCAGCGGCTGGACAGCAGGGACCATGCCGACGTCTGCCGGAATTACGCCGTGGTGTCGTCACCTGATCAGGGAGAGTAAGTGGCCCCGAAACTTCTGAGAGTTGTTATACCAACTATTATGGAGAATATCAATTTTGAGTTTACAGAAAGTAGGTGTTAAGTTCTAACTATGGAGAACGAGTGATCTTTCAACAAGGAGGCTTGATTCTTGAGGTCAAAGAAGTAGAGAGAGACCCTGACTGTAGAATGACTGCAAATCTCCTAACTACTTGTTAAGGTGTTGAAATAGTGTTACTTAAATTGAAATTTAATCTGCGAGTTTGACATTGATGAGTGCACTTGTAATTTCAGGTACCTAGAAGCAACTTGCTTGATTTTGCCTGGTAATCAAATTTTCACCGAAGAACCTATTCTGGTCGGCCCAGTGGCTAATTCGGACTTGATATGTTTGAGCTGCTACAAACTCATCACCGATGAAGATTTCTATAAATGTCCAGAGTGCAAGTGGCCGGTCTGCAACAAGGTTTGTGCGAACAGCTCACCTCATCGGGAAGAATGCGACATCCTTGCCAAAGACGAAACCGGCATCGGCGTACCACAAAATCATGGGGTGACACCCCGTTACGATCTTATCATGTTGCTTCGAGGCCTTTTACTCAAAGACACTAATCCTAAGGCTTGGAAAATTATATCGTCGATGCAAAGCCATGCGGAAGAGAGGAAGCTGGCTGATGATCCGTTTCATACTGCAGCTGTTAGGTATTTCACTGAGGTGTGCGCAGCAGGATTTGATGAAGAAGATATCCATCAAGTTCGTGGAGCCATCATGACAAACTGCATGGTCTTTAAGAGTGGTAATGACACATCTTTACGAGCACTATATCCTCAATTTCGCCTTTTCAATCATTCTTGTATTCCTAACATTTCAATAAGCACAACACCAGAAGGAAACATCTCAGCCCGAGCATCTGTCACCATTGAGAAACGGGAACCTCTTTGTATTTCGTACGTCGGAACAATGGAGCCACTTTGGCAGCGCCAAAAATACCTAACAGAAGTTTATAAATTTCAATGCCGATGTAAACGATGTGTCGACCCAACAGAACTGGGCACGTATTTCTCATCTCCGAGGTGTCCCGATTGCAGAAGGTCCTTCATGCTTCCTCCCGGTGACGGCAGCTTCGAATTTTGGGTTTGCGAAACGTGTGACTTGCGATATGAGCTAATAGACGTCTTGCAAGAAGTGTCGGAATGGCTCCATCACATGGACATGAATGACGTCATCAATAAAAGAACTGTTAGGCAGTTGAGCAAAGATGTAGACCGAATAAATGACTCATTTAACCCTCTTCACTACGTACCTCTTCAGTTAACACAGAACCTTCTAAGAGCAATGAAAGAAGAAACTTACGAAACCTTCAAGTTACGACAAGAAATCTGGGAAAACCATCTGGAAATATGCAACAAATTGGAACCTGGTAAAACAAGGCGGAGAGGTATGTTTCTTGATGGATATATTCGTGCAAATAACCTTTTTTGATATACTTTTATTACAGTTAAATGATACAGTATTGTCCCTAGTCTACATGCGATGTTGTGTTCGTACAGACCTGCCTAATTTCAGCACTGATTTTGAGGAGCAATTTGGTAAGCTAGAATTCCTACCGTCAAGATATGCATCACTGACCATCAAAATGTTTCAGATTAGCCATCGTTTCGTAAACGAGCAATTTTTTTCTTGCAGGAAGACTGAAGTTTCTTAACTGACTGAAAAATTGGTAAGATCCAATCAGTGTCGCTCTTTTTACCCTAAAATTTATTTACAAATTGAAACGCCTTGTAGAAGAAAGAACGTTGGCTATATTCAATCACTTTACTCACGACAAAGAACGACTGCAACTAAAGAATGAAGTAGCATGTTATTAATAACAACGTGAATAGCAACGCACAATTATTCAAACCAGAAAAATTTTTCGGGTTAAAAAGAACGACACATTTTGTGTGTTGCCCTTCATGTACCATTGTTTCTCAGCAGCATTTGGAAATCCTCTGGCGCAAGGATTTTTGAAGTAGATATCCATCCATTTTTGACGAAACTTGAGTGTAGTTTTAGTAATTAGAAATTCCAGTGTGAGTTTGATGTTGAGATAATTCGGGTTGTTTCTTTACTTTCAATTGGCATTTTAGGAGCCCGCGTCTAAATTACGGACGCTTTTCTCCTGTCCTTTAATCGTGCATTAAACGACTGCACCTGGCGCACTTTGTGTACATATGTTACTTGGGATTTATGCAATTTCCTATGTGAGACTAATGAATCACATTTTACTATGTTAGAAGTTGCATTTCTTATTGCTTATCTTTCGAAAAACTCAAATGGCGTTACGGCTACTGCATAAAAAATGTCGCTCGAACCGACGCAGTGAAAAAACTTTTTCCGGTGGTCCGTTCGGCCCTTGAACAGATTCATCGGAAATAATTTGTTTGAGCATGTGTAGATATTATCAACGACGAGTTTTTACTTCGCTCCACAACGCGCATTGTCAGACTGCGCTTAGGGCAACAATGTAAACGCCTGCGTTTGCTTAGTGTTCATAAAGAAGATAGATTCTTCCGTGAATTTCTGCGGCTAATGTGTTATCTTTCAGAAATACATTCTCATTACCTCCACTTTTCACTGAGAACACTAATAAACATTTTGATTACGACCAAACACTGTAACAAACACTTCCATGCACTGTACTTTTTCGATTCATTTTAACGAGAACATTAACTGTTGATTTACTTCAAGAGGCTTTCATTGGTTCAAAGTTTTTTCAATACAACTTGAAAAACATTTTAGATTCATAATTACACCACATATTAACTTATAATAACCATTTCACACCAATAAAAGTTGTTGATGTGACCTTGGAACATCACGCAGGAATGGTGCTGTTCCAGCTGGGTGTGACCATTTTGGCAATGGTCAAAGCAGGTGTGGCGGAGAAGGAGATCTACCTGCCGAGGGTGCCAAGCCTCCTGCAGGAGGTAAAGCCCTTACTGAGGGAAGCGGAGCACATATTCCAGTTGGAGCCGAAGGCGTCGCTGGAGCGGCGCTGGATTTACAGCATTATTTCAGCGCATGATGAAATCGAATTTCTGGAGCACGAGTTTCAGGAAACGCAAAACGCTGCGCAAGCGCAGTGAGCTTTCCTTCATGCTGCATCCCGCAGGTGAGAGATGCTCGCCACAATGCCGCGAGTGTTGTAGCTGTTTTCTCAGAAACTCGACAAATGGTAAGATAAATTTGGCACTACTAATGAAAAAATAATTTTTTTTGAATTTTTATAGTGAAATGAATACACTTGAGTGCAGTTTACAGAAATAGGAAACCAAACAATCAATTGATATGCAGGTGAGATCTTCGTTCTTGGCCATTTCATCAGGACACGAGGACTTGCAAACTTTTTAATTCTATACTGGATCCGTCACTCAAATGTGTAGAGAGAACTTGGTTCGTATCTATATGAAAGCAAAATTGAATGACAAATAAGGTAATTATGATAAGAAGAAATGAATTATTTTGATAATTATCAGTAACATAGGCAGAATAAAGCCACGATGCATTCACTGAAACATTAACATTTAATGAAGTTACCCTCTTCAGCCTCAGAAAGTTTACTGCGCTGTCGCCGGTCGTGGTGATTCAAGTGGGTAGTGTTATAGCCTTCGTGTGATTGCAGGAGATAAGTTTCAACGATCATTTAAGTAAAATTAAATTGTTTTACTCGGAGAATGATTTGTAGTAATACAAGCAATAAAAGATCATGACATCAAGATAATATATCGCATAATAATAATATGAGATAATATATTATTAGACATTCGAGAGGGATTTTCTTCAGTGATAAAATCAGAGGCTGAATAGCCATACAGATTACCTGTGCACTGCTAAGCTTAATGAAATCTTGCTCATTTAACATGTAAATTCTTATGAACACATTTGCAACAAATTTAAGAGTTTCTAACGAAGTCAATGAACATTTACCCCTGAGAATTTGTAAAACAATGAAAATAGTTGAAAAAATAGTACATCGGGTAGTATTAGGCTATTTGATTACTTTCTGCACATGTGTGCGAGATGTGTGAGGCGCACATTACAAGGCCTCGCCATGTAGCAAAATGTGCTACATGAAATCAACTGATGGTTTTGTTTTGTTCCCAGGTTCAGACGAGCTGTACGTGTGCATCAATGACATCTGGAGAACTTGGAGCTGGAGTTTCAATATTTTATCGATAGAGAGTGTATATTATTCATATCAATTTGTGTTTCACTAATAATCTTATTTGCTTTGTAACAATGTTTGTGTTATATCCTACGAAATGTTGCGCTACGTTTAGGCTTTAACAGTTGAGACTATTCGTTGTTTGAATTTGATTCAATAGGTCAATTTTCAACAAAATTTGATTTACATGAATTATTTTGAAGGAATGCGCTTTTTAACAACGATTTAAATATCTTATCAACAAAACAATTTTAGGATATCTAATATCGTGAAAGAATAGAATGAGTAGTAAGAATACATTTAATTATGAAACTACAGGCAATTAAACATCTTATTAATATGAAACCTAAAATAGTTCAAACTGTGCGCTGGTTCTGATAAATTTCCAGTATCGAAATCAGTACATTTTTATTTCACAAAGTTACGCAACGATAGGGAGGGATGCTAGAGAAATTAGAACACGCATCCTCCACCTTTTCTCAATGACGCAACTCGGGCACTTTCACGCATCATAATTCACAGTATATGTATCATTCATAGGGAATCAATCTCAAGTAACCCTTTACCGGTATCGTTTTTCTACTGAATTTAGCGTTATCACAGACCCGGGTTCGAGTCTCGGCGCTGGTGGCGATTTTCTCTGTTGGGTATAGGAGAAAAATTCTAAGCACAATACCCCTCTCTACCCAGGTGTCTGAAATGGGTACCGGTCTTTGACCGGGGGAAAGCGTCATGGCGTCCTGGTGTTAGTTCTAAGGCATTTGAAAAACCAATGTAAAAGGTGATATGTATCATACTTCAATTGGAAATAAAGCATCCGTAGATGCCGATGTTGTTTGTTTTTACCACAATCAGTCTGGCACTGGTATCGGGAGATCACCCACATCAAATTCAGGAAGGAACAGCCACTCAGCAATGAACTTAGCGGAACCTATTTGTGAACAAATTCAACCCAGAATACAATATATCAAAGCTCTTTTAGGAAGAGGACCGTATAGTTATTTTGAGTGTTATAGGAGTAATTCGATATCAATGACAGATATGTACACATACGATTCAACAGAAATAACATACAAGCAAAACTTTCATGTTTTTTTAATTTTTAAGTAACATCATTACCACTTCAATGTTTTCCATCACTTGCCGGAAGCTGAACGCTTGAACTTTATTTTCAAGTAAAAAGAAGGTACATATATCTCAATTTTCCATGTCAAGGAATAAGCAAAGAGTAAAAATATGAGCAAAAATTCAAGCAAACGAACTGATTATCATTTCTTTATTTTATTTTAGGAAAAAATATTTATCACACTCTGAGCGTGTATTACTGGCTAAAATTTTTAAAATTCAAATACGAATTTCAGCCAAAGAGAAGGATAGGAATATTGTGGACAATTTATTTGCTTGAAATTAACCATTGTCTCCCTTCTTTTGCACTCACGTTTTCTATGGTTGCGTTACAAGAAATTTTTTTTGTGGGGTACTTATATTTAAAATCTGGATTCACAGTGCCGTGAGCTGTTGAAAACAATAATTATTAAAGAAAAAAAAAGAAAGACCATAGACAAGGCGAAAATTAAAAGTTATAAAAATGAAATTTCAAGCGTTTATAATATCAACAACCGTATTTCGAAGTACAAGAAGGAGAAAAGTTTCTCCTCACTGCTCTCTCAATATCTTGGCTCCTATTCAAGACATAGCGCCCCTCCACACCAATGCTACCTCCTTCTCCCCTCCCCTCAACCTTGGTTGAGAGACATGCCTAACTCATCAATATTGTTCTTGATGTTCTACTTTAGGTTAATTAGTTTTCAATGAAGCAGCATTTTTATAATCGTTAGAAGTTCAGACAAATCTCAATTTTGAAGTTTCTAATTTGCTTCATAACTCTTTAAATCTAAGTATACTCAACTACGAGTATAAATAAAAACGAACAGCTTCTGAAATTTTAGTTTTTTCAATGAATCCAATTTAACATTGATTGGCCTTTAAACTCAAACGAATTGAAATTGAAGGAAATACACAGTTTGTCCGGGAGTTCACTTCAAACAGAATACAAGCCCTGTGTAATGAAGTAAATAGACTAACAAAAAATGTGAATTGATTATTTCACTTTCAACAGCATATTATTGGAAATAAATTCGAAGCTAATTCAAATTAGCTATAAAACTTAATATACCTTGATATTAGCAATAGTAACTATGTGATAAGTGAGCAAGAAGAAAGCCATTTATAAGTACAAAACAAAAATCTATTTAGTGCCTGAAATATGCTAGCAATATTTATTAATTGACACTACTATAATTATTTCAACAACAAATCGTGTACACAGTACAATTATTTCATTTACTAAAATTTCGTTTGTACAATATGCGTCAGCCGTTTGCGAACTCTATACTGTAAGCTTACTGTTCACCATGTATCATGAACAGAGTAGTGTTTATACAACGGGCGGTGCTTGTAATGTACACACATCACCACTGAGTTCCACAATCATTCGAGTCTCTACAATCTGTGCTAGAGACCTTAGCTTGAATGGCTTTAGAAGAAATTTTTCGCTTTATTTTCGCATGCAATAATTCTCTGTGAGCTGCATCATTTCATGCTCAATAATAAATTAAAAGGGTATCAAGATATTCATAAAAGGCTTACATTTTCCATTAAAACACTGATGAGGTTTGCACCTTAAAGTTGCGAAAAGGATTTCATAAATTATAGTAGAGTGACCTTGTATCCAGTGTCTCTCATGTCAATACAAATAAATGTGAACTAATGCAAGATCAAACAGCTAATTGTTATCAACTGTCCCTCATTCGGAGACGAATTTCATGGGTGTACGAATGTACGAATTGTTCCCGTCTTATCGAAAGTGAAATTTATTCACCTGTTTTTTCAGCCTATTCGACGACACTCAAAATAAGACTGAATATTCTAGGATTGAATATTAAAGCCCGAGGTTATTCCAAGTTATTTTCATACCCTTTATTAAATAGGAGCAATATTCGACGCAAGCGTTGGAATTTGCAGAATTTTCTGCTGGTGAATAAGTCAAATATTGAGTAAAGTAATTCATCTAAATTAGAACTCGACCGTTGCCAAGTGTGAGCGGCGTGTTTTGGCGGCTTCAAGATTGGGGTTTCTCGCCTCCTTATTGGCACGCGACGTTGCGGGTGCCTGCTAGCGCCTTATTGCTGCTACAGCTGTAAGTTAAGGCGGTTGTGGCATCGAAACGAATGTGAAAATGGTGCTATTGAATCTACATGTGGAACGATAAAGTTATCTCCTTTAGTCGCTAGAAAAAGTGACTGAGATTGATGGCGGGTGCTGTTACCTTCTCTCATTGAAAATAGTGGAAAATCATGACACGACGAAATCGAACCAAGATCTGTGATGGTTGTGAATTCAGACATGAGTTAAAGCGGGAAAAATCGCTACCATAAAGTTGGTTGCCTTCATAGCTGTCAACTATCATTGCTCCGGTAATGGTTGTCTCAATGACAGCATGGTTACAAAGTAATATGAATGAACATCAGAGAATGAACCAATGTTATCGTGTCCACTCAAAAGAAAATGATGGTAAATGAAGAATTGTGAAGTGCAACAGCAGTGCAGTTGCAGATGTACGAGACAGTGACAGATGTTTTTTGAAAGCAGCAGGAAATGGTTATGAACTTACCACGAACGGAATTGGATAGCATCCAGGATCATTCCGATTAAAAAGTCAACTAACTGAAATAAAATAGTTTGCTTGCACAGGCCAGTACACATGTTTCTCTTTTTGACAGTAATGTTTGTCTATGTGTCCTAATATTTGATGAAGAAAATACTTTTGGAGGTCAATACTTTCCTAAAACGTTCTACACTATAAAATGTCTTTTGCAAGTATCAAATCAGAGGGCAGACACGTGGAGAGAACAGAATTTCACTGTTAACAAATATTTTACTGTCTCGCGTTTCCAAAAATGAAAAGTTTCAGCCAATGATGGAACTCAGCAGTCAGCTGATTTGTCATAATCTAGACGAACTTTCACTGCAGGAAGAAGCTCAAAAAATCCACTTCATTCTTCTTTCAAAGCTGGAACACTGATTGCATAGCATGAAAAACACAAGTCTATGCAAAATTTCGAATCCTACAGCATGAAAGATGAAATCAATTTAGGAATTTAACAAAGTTCAACAAAGAATTCGATACCAGAATCAAAAACCAATTTTATGCACTTAAATACGTTAATAAATGCTCAGTTAAATCAGTAAACTGATAAGATTATCTTATTCAGTAATTCCCTGAAGCATTCCAGCAAGAGTGAAGTTAAAAGCAGTCAGAAATCTCAGTGGTACAGCACAGATTTATAAGATTTATAACCAAGGCCAATAAAGGGTTCTAAACCTGGAATAGATGGAACGAAATTTTATTTAACGCTAGTCATTTCCGTCAATGTTAAATGCCATAGACCTATTACAAAAAGCTGTTTCAGATTCAATGACATTTGCATTACTATTTTGAACGAGGTGTTTAAGCTAATTATAACTGAGACACAAGTATTTGAATTAGGTCATTCTAGCCCAATCTCGAGCGCACGTCACACGTCTCAATGATCAATTCCGGTCAGAGTGACATCACGCTGCTCAGAGAATTGAAGATATTGGTCCGCATACAATCAACCACTGTTATTAAATACGAAAAGGATCACCGAAAATGAGTATTGCTGTATTAGAGAAGACATTAAACACTCGGCGCAAAACTATTGCTTCATATTACCCCAAATTTTTGAGACTGAAAGAGTAACAGGCTGTTTTTGAGCGCTTAAATTTTTATATCAGAGTTTAAAACTGAATACATCGCTAACAATTCCTGATTGATCAAAACTGAAGATGCTCGAGTCAGTGGGATGTCCCTACTTGAAGAAGGCAAGGCGGCTCAGTCGTGATGTATCTGATCTTAACGAGCGCCAATGGCAGCATATTGTCTCGGCACGAGTGGAAAATGTTCTGCACAATGATTTCATATTGATAAAAGTTTTATTATGATGTTAAATAAATAAACCATAAAATCGCAAGTAAAGTGAAAACCGCAGAAAAATTCGCCATTAAATTCATGCGTCTGAAGATGCCTGTCTGCAACAAGTTAGCCATTCCTGAACACATTTTCCGCATGTTTTACGGAGTGGATCATCTGGTCATGAGGGCGAAGTGTCAACTATCTACACTTCCCAGAGGCAAAGGCGCAAAAACTCCATTAACTCAAAGCTGATTCTTCAAACAAGAATGATTTTCCTCTGCATATTTACCCCGTTTTAACCGTTTTTAATTTTACTGAGAACACTTGCCATGCAGTAAGCCAATTGCTTTGCAAGTTAATTCGTCAGCATAGAAGCGTATAGCCAGAAAGTTATTGACACGAGAATATTATTGTGCGAGTAAATCAAAGAAATGCTAGAAATATTGAGATATTAATAAAAAAATATCTGTCAGCTGCCACTAAATGTGTCAGTTTAAACTTTTGTGACTCAATGTGTCATAATAAACCAGTTTTAGCTGTTTGCTACTTAACGTAAAACTTTTGGTCAGTGCACCAATCTAACAGAGCAAAATTATTTAATTACTATTTTACACTTGTAGGTGTGCATTGGTGTGCTGCCACTAACATTCTTTCTACTCTTTGTATTATAAGCATTAGATAAAATGATTAAATCTCGAGTGCACCAGTAAAGCACAAGAAGCAAATTGCTTTCAACGATCCTCGAGAGAAGCTCGAACAGGGCTCAATGGCCGACGAAGGTCTGCCCTATAGAGTGGACGTGACAGCTGACGCTGGCAGGTGAGCTCTCCTTGTTGAATAAATCTCCTCGAATAAAATGCCTTTGAGAACACGTGGAAAATAGGGTAGAATGTCTAGGGAGAGAAATTGATTTTTTTTCAATTTAAATAGCTTACTGAAATTTGTTGGAATTGTCTCAATATATCTTTTGATAACAAATTGAATTATGAAAGTAATTCACATAGATTATAATTTTTGTATTAAAGAAAGATCAACCAAAAATTCTGTAAGAATTGCAGCAATTATAAGTGATTTAATTGTATTGAAGTTCGTCAAGTTTCATGTCTTATTTAGTTCAATTAATTAACACTAAAATATTAGTTTGATAATTTCTGTAACATGCAATTTTTTAATTTTATTTTTCATGCATCAAAGATACTTTCTGTGTTAAACTTTTGTACCGCAAAAAGTGTTTAAATCTAATTCATAGTAACCTTAAGTTAGCAAAAGCTTCCTGAATATTATGATAAGTTACTGAAATATTTCTTCAATAAAATTTTTAACTTATTAGAAAGTACGATGAGTAAGATTGAGAGATTTCAAAGACAAAAATTATCTTCAATTAAAAACGTTTGTCTTAAGCAAAAGTAAAAAAAATTCTAATTTATAATTGTAAAATCCGAAACGAAAGAGAATTTAAACTCCGAAACATTTAGTGCTTAAAACCCCTGATTCTTCAATTTGTGATTACCTAGCGAATGTCTTTGAAAATAAAACATAAAAGAAATTTAGATAACATCGTTCCATCGTTCCATTCAATATGTTGACCCCTTCAATTTAATCAAATAAGAGGTAGAAATTTTGAAGGAGCTTACCCAATTCCCAGCACAAGATGGTCTTTCAGTTAAAGGTTCCGCACCATGCATGGCTCCTGCGAATTCGATGATGAAAATTGAGGCCAATAGTGTTTTTAGGTCACTGCAGCATGGCAAACAGACGCCTGACAAATGAGACGAGGCGCGTCATTGGGGCGCAAAAATACGACTGCAGTCTTGCACAAATTACAATCTTGTCCGTGAAAGACAAACGTGGAAGGCAAATTGCTGCGTACAAACGTTCTCGTAAATCAAATGAGATGAGATACCTGTGGCCAACCAAAGTTCATTTTTACCTGAAGTTTACAGATACAATTGTTGCTTAACTTAATGTTACAGCAGTTTACGGGAATATTTTAAATAGCCTAAGTGTTGCGTTGTGTTATGAGGCGCGCCAATACGCTAGAGATATGTTTATTTCGAATCTTGCGCATTCTAATTTGTAGTTTATAGTCATGTATTCGTCATCTCACGAATTACTTTGGTTTCATAAGTATGAGAGTTGTGAGCATGTTGTGCTATTTTCCATCGAATATCTGTCATGAGGAACTCGGAACACTAAAAACAAAATAGCCACAAGTTTCAGGTCTACATAATAAAGAGACGGTAAGTTCATCCAAACTTTGAATAAAATCACTAAAATAACATCTAATTCTTAGTGTTTGAGAGAGCAAGTAATAAGAAATCGTAGTAGAAAGTTAGGTGCAACCAATCATTGCTGTTAAATTTGCCTTTCATAGAAGTTATCGAACAAATTTTAAGATTTAAAATTGATTTGTCCGAAATCATACAATCCCAGTCTAACTTTTTCGCAGCCTGTATGCATGTTTTTCGCCGCCTAAGCGATTTAAGCGATTAAATCGTTTAGGCAGCGAAAAACATGCTTGGAGGCGGCGAAAAAGTTAGATTGGATGCCACACAAATTTGTGAGCTTTGGTTTGAGGTGAGGAAAATATGAGAGAAAAAGGGGCTCATCGCACTGTCTAAAAAATATCGAGTGGAAGAAACTTCGCTGCGTTTTTGTTTATTTCCTAGAATAACTTCCTCTACTTTCAGGACACTGGTGGCGAGAAGGCACCTTCCACCGGGGTACCTCTTCCTTCAGGAGCGCCCGGCTCTGCTGGGACCAACTGCTCTCTCAGAGCCCGTCTGCCTAGCCTGCCATTCCCCCGTCAGTTTACTGTTCAGGTGCGCCAAGTGCCGGTGGCCGGTCTGTTCCCAGGCCTGCGCCAACCACCCTGACCATCTGCCTGAGTGTGACGTCCTCGCCCAGGATGAAAAATCTATAGGAATTCCAGCAGCTACAGATGCCACTCCTCGCTACGATCTAATCCTGATGGTAAGGTTTCTTCTCTTGAAGCGGAACAATCCTGCTTTATGGGATAAACTTATAGCTTTGGAAAGCCACTGGCAGAAACGGAAAACTGAGAATGAACCTCATCATAACGCGGCAGTGCAGTATTTCCTGAAGGTTTGTCCTACAGAACACGATGAAAATACCTTGCATCAAGTGCGAGGAATCATAATGACAAATTGTATCAATAGTAAAACGTCATCAGGAGTCAGCTTACGAGGAATTTATCCGACTATAAGCCTATTGAATCATTCATGTAAGCCTTCCGTTTATTTGCGCTCAGATAAAAGAAGTCAGCTTTTCGTTCATTCAACTGTCGAAATATCGGAAGGTGAGCCTCTTTTCTTCAGCTACATCGCAACGGGAGATCCTTACTGGAAACGTCAGAGAGAACTGAGTGACACTTATTATTTCAAGTGCAGATGTGAACGTTGCTCGGATCGAACGGAAATGAACATTCATTTCTCGTTTTTAAGATGTGAGAAATGTGACGGAGGATTTTTAAACCCGTTGTTCAACAAGAAGAAAATGTACAAATGCACATCGTGCAAATACTCTATCCCGCAAACCAAAGTGATGCACATGTCTGTGAGTATCCAAGCCATGTATGGTAAAGAAGAACTAATCAAGGACGTGCGTTCAGCAATGCAGCTCTTGAAGATGATCCACAGTAAAGGCCACAGCAACCACTACACATGGCTGGCCTGTGCCTCGGTGGTGCTGAGAGCTTTGGCCCGTCACTCCTCGATCGACGCCATGCGACTCAAGAAGCAGTTGTGGATGCGAGTTATTGACATCTACGGCGTCTTGGAGCCCGGCATGACGAGGAGGAGAGGCGAGTAAATTCATCGAAGCAGAATTCTTTCTTCCAATCTAGGACATTACCTACCACACCATTCCGTAAAACGTGATTTTTCGAAATGAAAAAGGCGTAAACTAACGTATTGAGGCGAGTATCAAGATCTATGGACCAGAAGGTCAAGTAATTCCACGACTTTAAAAATCATTGGTTCTTGTGCATTATTATAACCTTTAACTCGTGGAATCTCCAAAAAATACAGAATTGCAGGATACAAATTATCTGTGATGCTCCGAAGTTGAACAAAGCATGACATTTGTACGATAAGATCGAGAACCAAAATAGAAACTTATTTTAAGAATAACGTTAATGAATGGTCAGGGAATGCTTGAACGCGGTGCATCTCCTGGAGATATGGGACATCCCTTGTACTTTTGAGCGCTGAGAGAGCAAAGGCCAGCAGACCAATCACTCATTGTGATGCAGTTCCTTTTATGCCTTCGTGGCTTGAAATATTTATATGCTGTACAATTACAAATAACGAGCATTTGTGAGTAAGAGGCCATCTACTGAGAGGATAAGGAATTTAATTTATTTATCCTTTCTCGCAGAAGTTATGAGTCGTGTTTGAATGTGTTACTTAAGAATTAAAAAGGGACACACATGATTTCATTAATATAAGCGTAAATTTATCGTTTCACTTTGATAGCCGTGACAACGAAACTTAATTATCAGTGAACAATTGATTTACTCCTTTTTGTGTTCTTTTTTCGCCATCGATTGACTGAATTTTTGTGAATCTAACTTCTGTGTTGAGTTTGAATTAACCCAGCCAAATGTCAATTATAAATTCTTTGCATAAGCGAATTTTAGCCAATTTATTTAACAGTTTCTTACCAACAAACAAGGCTTATTTCATTTCTGAGTTCTAAATGCCTTGTTATTACAAGAATTGGCTAAAAATGTGATGAAATATCTATAGTGATTTGTTTTCATTCTGAATGAAGTAGAACAAAAGTTACTTTGCTGCCTCATTCAATGTGAAAATGACGTTTAAAAATTTGTGAGTTATTATGAGCAGCTAACATAACAAATTTAACAATCGATCGGGCTCTCCTTTCTTTGATAGTTTGTTCTCAACGCTTGCCTGTGTATTCTCATTTTTGTATGATGTTAGCGAAGCTTTGTACCCGGGCAGGTGTGTCGCTGGTTCCGCTGCGCTCGAGTATTTAATACCATTTGATCGTTTTAGTCTACATCGCTATCGCATTCATGGATTATTTTCGAATTAGTGAAGCTTTGTACCGCGCAGGCGTGTCGCTACTGCAGCTGTGCTCGGTATTTAATATCTTTTGATCGTTTGTTTACAACGTAATCCTATGTATTAATTATTTTCGAATTAGCAAAGCTTTGTACCCGCGCAGGCGTGTCGCTGCTGCAGCTATGCTCGGTGTCGGCGCAGCTCGCCGTCCAGGACTGCAGCACAGGCCGCACATCGAGACAAGTGATGCTCAAGGAGCTGGGCCTGTGCGTCCAGAAGCTGGACGAGGCACGCTCCATACTCCAGCTCGAGCCTCCTGACTCCACGGAGGAGAAGTGGGTCATGATGGAGGAGAAAGAGAGAAGGCGGCTTGAAGAAACTATCGAGCGAACGCAAGAAATTTTGGAGGAGGAAGAAGCCGTGCGGACGAGCGTAGAAGATACCACTCGAGTTGTTGAGTTGCTTGGAGACGAACTTCAGGTTGCGCAGGACGATGAATCAGAAACTGCATGTACAAGATAACGGCGATGTGAAACGCTAATTGAGATAATCCTTGCTCAAAAATAAGTTTTGCAACAACGATCGATACTTTACCTGAATAAACTTCATTTTTGGCATTATTTGCATTTTGCTCAGTTTTGTATTTAATTGTTGTCCGTAATTGTGTGCTTTGACTGAAATTTTTTTTACAGAAATACGCAATACATTTCGGCGTCTGGGTATTTAAAAGTATTTTGAATATTTTTTTCACATTTTGGCGAGTCGGAGATAAGGCCTAAAATTAATAGAGAAAATATTAAAGAACTATGAGTAGATCTAAAGCATATAGGTGAAATACAACATTAAAGTAATTTGATTTATTATTCACGAACTGATGGGACCTATACGTTACAACACGTAGATTTGGCTCCGCATACCTTCCATAAATCCCGGTATTTAATTTTATCGATAAGAGAAACTATGCCCTACACATGTGTATCGATGATAAATGGCTAAAATGTTTTATGTCTCATGTCTCATAAATGTGTTTTCGAGACGAGAGAATCTGAGACCAATGAGGACATTTCACTCATGGAAGGCAAAACAAAAATTCAATTCGTTTGAATAGCCTCCTTCAAGGCTTATTATAGTAAATCTAACTGGTCATTCAAGGTTGTTTTCAAAGTCAGACTCACATGATTTTTTCTGTTATCAAAGATTATGAAGTCAATGAAGATAGTGGTCAATGACTGATCTGCGTAGTGGTCAATGGTAAGTATACTAGTCACAGATCTGTGCAGTGGTTATTGATATGTGCACTGGTCACTGATCTCTGCAGTGGCTATTGATCTGTGTCTATGATAAAATAAGTGGTCGATGCTATGTGTTCTAGTCACTGATCTGAGCCCTGGCTCTCCAAGGCATGGAAAAATAGAGATACAAGAATTATGAAAGGAACCCGAGCAGGACTTTGTTTACATGGCAAGTCTGAAAATGTTGTGACACTTAGGGACATTAGGGTGTTGCAAAACATATACATTTTACTTTAAATTATAACATTCTTTGTACTTAAACGACCCTTCTTGACTAGGTTGGTTAACAGTAGCAAAAAGTTTTAAATAGCATGCTTGAAATATTTCTTCAAATTACCTTATCTATGTTTTCTTTCCATTGTTGTAGATAAAGAGCCTTCAACTTACTTCTGTATTACTACTGTTAAAGTGATAGCAGAATTTTTAGTATTTGTGTTATTGAAGGAGTTCTCCACAGAAAATGAACTTGAGTTTGAGTTTTTTCAATTAAAACATTTCCATTTTACTATTCAGCTTCTAGACTTTTCAGTTCCAACGAACTTGAGCTAACATCTTTGTGTTTTCTTGACACTAGTGTCCATGGAATAAATTCCGTCATAATTGAAAAATATGCTTCTAGCAGGCAATAACAAGCTCTTTCCCTCTGTAAACGAGCTTAGATTATCAGCTAAATATTGAGGATTTTATGTTCATTGAATTTGAGGTAAGCCTTTTTATAACACCTCGTACATCGCTATTGATACGTGCTGAGGTACTCAATTAGAAGATGAATTTCACGTCAGATCGTAATTACATTGACGTTTTCAGGCGCTTATGGCTACTCCGACGCTCTAGACGTAACACTAACACATCAATAAAAACGTTTTTTAGTGTAGATAATTTTTTACACGCGTGCACTCGTCGAACGAAGATAAAATGTTCTCTCGAGGCCATGGCAGTTGGTGTCAAATTTGGCTTCAAGTGTTAATGTACTGATGCTACATAAGCAGATATTTACGTTCTTTGCTCATTTTAAATCAATATTTGTCACAAAACTAGTAGCCCGTTAGTTACGGTCTATTGTGGACACTGATTCCAGAACTTTTAGACATAAGTCAAACAACTAGCAGACACAGGTTAGCGAACTAGCAGACGCAAGTCAGAGAACTAGTAGTGATTAAATAAAAACCTAATGGGCACTAGGTGCAGAACTTGTTCCATGCTAGTTGCAAAACTATTTGACACTAGTACAGAAATAGCACAACCTAGCTAGAGCTATAACAAACCAATTAAAAAATTAATATAATCTACTTACACGACTAGAACCCATTAGTTTGAGAATTATTATGAATTAGAAACAAAACTAGTCGACTTTTATAGTACAAATGTAAAAAACCACATAGTATCAAAATTTGTAGACACTAGTTTCATAACTTGCAGATACTAGTTACAGAACCAGTACACACTACGTACAGGACTATTACACAATAGTTACAGAACCAGCTCACACTGTTAACAAAACTATCACACACTAGCTACAGAATTAGTCAACAATAGTCGCAGAACATCCTGTCTTTGAAGGGAGAGCACACAACACACGTCATCACGCGCTACTCTGCCACAAAGCGGCGGGTTAGCCCTACCTATCTAATCTTGTTGAGTGTACACATACAAGACCGGTGAGGCAAGAATTCGTACAATGAGTCCGTTGTACCTTTACGCGTTGCTCACGGAGATTATTTTCATTTCCATTCAGTAAATTGAAATTGAGTTATGACTATTTCTTAGCTCCAAAAACAGTCCACTGTAGAAAGTTCACTTACTGTTCGACACCCTCACAGAAATTTAATCTTTTCTACGATTGATCCTAGACGCGAACTTTGCAAAAGGTCTTCAGAGTTTGGGAACATTGTGCAAATATCGTGAAGTTGACATGAGATAAAGACGCTGAATTCTTGTTAAAACTGTTGTGAAATCATTAAAACGATGACTAAATATTTCCGTTCTTATCCTTTTTGCTATTGAATTGGAATAGCTTTTCGTTAAAACACGGGCATAGTTTTACGTATTTAAACTGCCACAGCAAAATTAAAGACATGCATGGTCATGTGAATACCCATTTGCAAAGGCTATCACTGCATCAAAAGAACGAAGAAACTGGGCAGGTGTTTCAAACAAGTATTCATAAAATGTAGCGTACGAGAATCAAGGAACCACAACTTCAGGAATTTATCACGGACCGAAGGACTTCAAAGGAATGTCAATGACAAGAAAATATCCTCAAAGTCGTGTTTTCTTTTCTAACGATGAGAGTATCTCCAGCACATTTCTGCAGCATCATGCAGCTGCTTAATGGAAGCGACAGCGGCTGTCCAGACAGAAACAAATTACTTCTCTCCTACGAACTCACTTGTATTCTTTTACTTTTTAGCCGAGCGTATTGGAATGCCCACTAAATTATGAACCGAAGAACTCATTTGCATTCTTTTCTTTTTTCAGCTGAGCGTATTATAATTCCTACTAAATCATGAAATAAAAGTTGAGGCTATGGAAGATAAGCAAATGAAACTGATGGCTCTTATTTTTTTCTTGTTTCTCGAAATATCGTTTTGTATCCTTTCGTGTTTTTTGATGAAACGAGTTTTGTTTGTTCCGAATAAATAAATGCAATAAATCTAACGCAGAAGCTTAAAACGAAGAATGTCATTTTGGCTCTTTGAATTAGCTCATTTTGGTTCATATGCACCGTATAAGAATCATTTTTATCAACTGGACTCGAACGGTACTATTCTTCACATTTGTTTTCCGTTCGACAGAGCTATCAAAACATATCATTTACAGCGTTATATCTATGAGGCAGCATTTGGAATTTAATACAATACCATTGCGCACTTTTCTTCACACTGCTAGGCTGCAGAACACAGAAGCAGGGATTCAATTTTCTTCACTCACAAGTAAAGTTCATCCGACAAGCGATGCATCGGTCCCGGATACCTCGGCGCGGCCTGAGCTTTCCGTCGGGAAATACGTACAATCGTAGATGTTATTCTCGCGAGGCATCGCCATTGGCGTCTTTTAAAACAATCACTTTCCCAAGCTAGTGTATTTTATAAGTATATTTGGTAGAAGTTGTTAAAGTTTAAATTAGGTTAGGCTAGAGAATTTAATATTATATTGCTCGTGTGCACGGAAAGTAAATAATGATTCCTATTTCTGCAATTTTTACAATGGTAAGACGTGCTCAGCAGAAAGTAGAAACTTTACATTTTTCTCCTCACTCTCACTCTCACGACGTAGGATGACTTGATGAAAAGCCTAACACTGATCAAAATTCATAACACAGCCCACTTTAAAACTTAAAAATAGAAAAATAAACTGACTTCTTAAAAACAAGTCGTTAACAAAATGTCCCCACGATAGATAGATAGACATATCATTCTTCTTCGAGAAATGGTTAGATAAAATCCATGCTTGAATATGGCAACGACAGCTACGTCAAAAAAGCTGCTGACTGTGCCCGAGGCGATGTCTCTGTCGTCATGCTAGCGGGCCCGGAGAGGTTTCATGATATTTATCATGCCGGTCATCAAGGCAGGTGATAGAGACGTCATCTCCAGTGCAGCAAGATGTGAGGACAATGCAATAAAAAAGAGGTGTTCGCTACACTTATCGAAAATATCGCTTTATCGCTGATACAAACTGCTTGGCAGGCAACTTCTTTCTAGAAAATTTCTTGGGTAAGTATACTGCATGGAAGGATGGGTACGTGCTGAATCTATAGGGTTAAGCTTTAAACAAAACGTTTCATTAACATTTTTATAAATTTTTACACATAAACAAAAGTTGAATTAATCTTGAATTTGCTGGCCACTGTTCTCGTACACCATTCTCGATTTTGCTTGTGGTCGGTGCTCTAATTTTT